>CM056196.1:54131139-54161139 GCA_029692085.1 Gymnothorax javanicus
GTGTTCTGGGTGGTTCTAGGGGTTGCTACGGGTTTTTTAGTGTTCTGGGTGGTTGCTAGGGTGTTGGGCATTGTTCTAGTGGGCTGGTTGCTAGGTGGTTGCTATGGTGTTCTGGGTGGTTGCTCGGACGCGTTTAACTGGGTAATGGCTATGGTGTTCTGGGCAGTTGCTAGGAAATCGCTAGGCGGTTGCTATGGTGTTCTGGATGTTTGCTAGGGCGTTGGTATGCGGTTGCTATGTTGTTCTGGGTGGTTGCTAGGGCTTTGCTAGGTGGTTGCCATGGTGCTCTGGGTGGGTTCTCGGGCATTTCCTAGGTGGTTGCTATGGTGTTCTGGGTGGTTGCAAAGGCGTTGCAAGGCAGTTGCTATGTGTTCTGTTGTGGTTGCTAGGGCATTGCTAGGCGTTACTACTGTGTGTTCTGATGTGGTTGTTAGGGAGTTGCTAGGCGTTTGCTATGGTGTTCTGGAAGGTTGCTAGGGCATCACCAAAGGCGGTTACCCCCTATAAATTCTGGGTGTTTGCTAGGGCGTTGCTAGGTGCTTGCTATGGTGTTCTGGATGGTTGCCAGGGTGTTGCTAGGCGGTTAATATGATGTTCTGGGTGGCTGCTAGGGCGTTGCTATGCGGGTGCTATGGTGTTCTGAGTGGTTGCTAGGGCGTTGCCTGGCGGTTCCTCGGGTGATCTGGGTGGTTGCTAGGGCGTTGCCTGGCGATTCGCGATTAATTGTGATAGCAGTGGTTGCTAGGGCGTTGCCTGGCGGTTACTATGGTGTTCTAGGTGGTTGCTAGGGCATTGCCTGGCGTTACTATATGGTTTTTTGGGTGGTTGCTAGGCGTTGCAGGCGGTTGCGATGGTGTTCTGGGTGGTTGCTATGGCGTTGCTACGCGGTTGCTATGGAGTTCTAGGTGGATGATAGGGTAATGTTAGGCAGTTGCTATGGTGTTCTGGGTGGTTGCTAGGGCGTTGCTATGCAGTTGCTATGGTGTTCTGGGTGGTTGCTAGGGCGATGCTAGACGGTTGCTTTGGTGTTCTGGGTGGTTGCTAGGGTGTTGCTACTGCCAATTTGCTATATGGTGTTCTGGGTGGTTGCTAGGGCGTTTGCTAAAGGCGGTTGCGATGGTGTTCAGAATTGGTTGCTAGGGCGTTGCTAGGCGGTTGCTATTGTGTTATGGGTGGTTGTTTGGCTGTTGCTAGGCGGAGGCCTTGGTGTTCTGGGTGGTTGTTGCGTTGCTAGGTGGTTCCCATGGTGTTCTGGGTGGTTGCGTTTGCTAGGTAATTGCTATGGTGTTCTGGGTGGTTGCTAGGACTGGTAGGCAGATGCTATAGTGTTCTGGTTGGTTGCTAGGGTGTTTGCTGGGCGGTAGCCTTTCTGTTCTGGCTGGTTGCTAGGGAGTTGCTTGGCGGTTGCTATGGTGTTGTGGGTGGTTGCTGGGGCGTTGCAAGGTAGGTGCTATGGTTATTGGGTGGTTGCTAAGGTGTTGCTAGGTAATTGCTATGGTGTTCTGGGCAGTTGCTAGGACATTGTTATGCAGTTACTATAATGTTCTGGGTGGTTGTTAAGGGTGTTGCTAGGCGGTTGCTCTAGGTGTTCTGGCTGGTTGCTAGGCGTTGCTTGCGCGGTTGCTATGGTGTTCTGGGTGGTTGCTTTTACGTTGCAAGGTAGTTGCTATGGTTAATTGGGTGGTTGCTAGGGTGTTGCTAGGCGGATGCTATATGGTGTTCTGGTTGGTTTGCTAGGGCGTTTCCTGAGGCAGTTGCTATTTTTGTTCTGGGGTGGTTGCTAGGGTGATTCTGAGCGGTTGCTATGCTGTTCTGGGTGGTTGCTTGGCGTTACTAGGCGGTTACTATGGTGTTCTGGGTGCTTGCTAAGGCGTTGCAAGGTGGTTGCCATGGTGTAATGGGGGGTGCTAGGGTGTTTTTAGGCGGTTGCCATAGTGTTCTGGGTGGTTGCTAGGACATTGCTAAGTTGCTAGTTTCTATGGTGTTTTGGTTGGTTGCTAGGTGTTGCTAGGCATTTGCTATATAGTGTTCTGGGTGGTTGCTAGGGCGTTGCCTGGCGTTTGCTATGGTGTTCTGGGTGGTTGCTAGGGTGTTGCTAGACAGTTGCCATAGTGTTCTGGGATGTTGTTAGGGCGTTACTAGTGTTCTGGGTGGTTGTTATGGTGTTCTGGGTGGTTACTAGGGCGTTGCTAGGCGGTTGCTATGGTGTTCTGGGTGGTTGATTTTGCGTTGCTAGGTAGTTGCTATGGTTATCTGAGTGGTTGCTAGGGTGTTGCTAGGCGGTTGCTATGGTGTTCTGGGTGGTTGCTAGGACATTGCTAGATAGTTTCTATGGTGTTCTGGGTGGTTGCTAGGACTTTGCTAGGCAGTTGCTATGGTGTTCTGGGTGGTTGCTAGGGTGTTGTTAGGCGGTTGCTATGGTGTTCTGGGTGGTTGCAAGGGTGTTGCTAGGCAGTTGCCAGGTGTTCTGGGTTGTTGCAAGGGCGTTACTTGGCGGTTGTTATGGTGTTCTGGGTGTTTGCTAGGGCATTGCTAGGCAGTTGCTATGGTGTTCTGGGTGGTTGCTTTTGCTTTGCTAGGTAGTTGCTATGGTTATCTGGGTGGTTGCTACGGTGATGCTTGGCAGTTGCCATGGTGTTCTGGGTGGTTCCTAGGGCGTTTAGTAGGGTTGCTATGGTGTTCTGGGTGGTTGCTTGCTGGGTTGCTAAGGCGGTTGCCATGGTGTTCTGGGTGGTTGCTAGGGCGTTGCTAAGGTGGTTGCCATGGTGTTCTGGGTGGTTGCTAGGGTGTTTTAGGCGGTTGCTATGGTGTTCTGGGTGTTTGCTAGGGCGTTGCAAGGGTTTCTATGGTGTTTTTGGGTGATTGCTAGGGTGTTGCTGAACGGTTGCCATGGTGTTCTGGGTGGTTGCTAGGGGCGTTGCTAAGGCGGTTGCCATGGTGTTCTGGGGGGTTGCTAAAGGCGTTGCTAGGTGGTTGCTATGGTGTTCTGGGTGGTTGCTAAGGCGTTGCTGGACAGTTGCTATGGTGTTCTGGGTGGTTGCTAGGGTGTTGGTGGCCGGTTTGTCATAGTGTTCTGGGTGGTTGCTATGGTGTTCTGGGTGGTTGCTAGGGCGTTGCTAGGTGGTTGCCATGGTGTTCTGGGTGGTTGCTAGGGCGTTTCTAGGCGGTTGCTATGGTGTTCTGGGTGGTTGCTAGGGTGTTGCTATGCGGTTGCTATGGTGTTCTGGGTGGTTGCTAGGGTGTTGCTAGGCAGTTGCCTTGGTGTTCTGGTTGGTTGCTAGGACTTTGCTAGGGTTGCTATGGCAGTTCTGGGTGGTTGCAAAACCCGTTGCTAGGTAATTGCTGCTATGGTGTTCTGGGTGGTTGCTAGGGTGTTGCTAGACAGTTGCCATGGTGGTCGGGGTGGTTGCTAGAGTGTTTCTAGGCGCTTGCTATGGTTTTCTGGGTGGTTGCTACGGGGTTGCTAGGCAGTTTCCATGGTGTTTTGGGTGATTGCTAAGGTGTTGCTAGGCAGTTGCCATAGTGTTCTGGGTGGTTGCTAGGGTGTTGCTGGGCGGTTGCCATGGTGTTCTGGGTGGTTGCTAGGGCGTTGCTAGGCAGTTGCTATGGTGTTCTGGTTGGTTGCTAGGGTGTTGCTAGGTGGTTGCTATGGTGGTCTGGCTGGTTGCTGGGGTGTTGCTAGCCGCTTGCCATAGTGTTCTGGGTGGTTGCTATGGTGTTCTGGGTGGTTGCTAGGACGTAGCTAGGTAGTTTCTATGGTGTTTTTGGGTGGTTGCTAAGACTTTACTAGGCAGTCACTATGGTGTTCTGGGTGGTTGGTAGGGCGTTGGTAGGCGGTTGCTATGGTGTTCTGGGTGGTTGCTAGGGTGTTGCTCGGAAGTTGCAATGGTGTTCTGGGTTGTTGCTAGGGCGTTACTAGGCAGTTGCTATGGTGTTCTGGGAGGTTGCTAGGGCATTGCTAGGCGGCTACTATGGTGTTCTGGGTGGTTGCTAGGGCTTTGCTAGGTGGTTGCTATGGTGTTCTAGGTTGTTGCTAGGGCGTTACTAGGCGGTTGTTATGGTGTTCTGGGTGGTTGCTAGGGTGTTGCTAGGCGGTGGCCTTGGTGTTCTGGGTGGTTGCTTGGGAGTTGCTCGGTGGTTGCTATGGTGTTCTGGGTGGTTGCTAGGACGTTACTAGGTAATTGCTATGGTGTTCTGGGCGGTTGCTAGGATATTGGTAGGCGGATGCTATAGTGTTCTGGGTGGTTGCTAGGGTGTTGCTAGGCGGTAGCCTTGGTGTTCAGGCTGGTTGCTAGGGCGTTGCTTGGCGGTTGCTATGGTGTTCTGGGTGGTTTCTTTTACGTTGCAAGGTAGTTACTATGGTTATCTGGGTGGTTGCTAGGGTGTTGTTAGGCGGTTGCTATGGTGTTCTGGGTGGTTGCTAGGGCGTTTCTAGGCGGTTGCTATGGTGTTCTGGGTGGTTGCTAGGGCATCGCTAGGTGGTTGCCATGGTGTTCTGGGTGGTTGCTAGGGCGTTTCTAGGCGGTTGCTATGGTGTTCTGGGTGGTTGCTTGGCCGATGATAGGCGGTTGCTATGGTGTTCTGGGTGCTTGCTAAGGCGTTGCTAGGTGGTTGCCATGGTGTAATGGGGGTTGCTAGGGTGTTTTTAGGCGATTGCTATGGTGTTCAGGATGGTTGCTAGGGCGTTGCTAGGCGGAGACTATGGTGTTTTGGGTGATTGCTAGGGTGTGGCTAGACATTTGCCATAGTGTTCCGGGTGGTTGCTAGGGCGTTGCTAGGCGGCTGCCATGGTGTACTGGGGGGTTGCTAGGGCGTTGCAAGGCGGTTGCAATGGTGTTCTGGTTGGTTGCTAGGACTTTGCTAGGCAGTTGCTATGGCGTTCTGGGTGGTAGCTAGGGCGTTGGTAGACGGTTGCTATGGTTTTCTGGGTGGTTGCTAGGGTGTTGCTAGACAGTTGCCATGGTGGTCTGGGTTGTTACTAGGGCGTTACTAGGCGGTTGTTATGGTGTTCTGGGTGGTTGCTAGGACGTTGCTAGGCGGTTGCTTTGGTGTTCTGGGTGGTTGCTAGGGCGTTGCTAGGTAGTTGCTATGGTTATCTGGGTGGTTGCTAGGACATTGCTAGGCGGTTGCTATGGTGTTCTGGATGTTTGCTAGGGCGTTGCTAGGCGGTTGCTATGGTGTTCTGGGTGGTTGCTAGGGCTTTGCTAGGTGGTTGCCATGGTGCTCTGGGTGGGTTCTAGGGCATTTCTAGGTGGTTGCTATGGTGTTCTGGGTGGTTGCAAGGGCGTTGGAGACATTTGCCATAGTGTTCTGGGTGGTTGCTAGGGCATTGCTAGGTGGTTGCTATGGTGAGGGCATTGCTAGGGTGTGCAAGGCGGTTGCTATGGTGTTCTGGGTGGTTGCTAGGGGCGTTGCTAGGCAGTTGCTATGGTGTTCTGGCTGGTTGCTAGCTATTGTGGCGGTTGCCATAGTGTTCTGGGTGGTTGGGGCGTTGCTAGGTAGCCTGCTATGGTGTTCTGGGGGGTTGCTAGGGCGTTGCAAAGGTGGTTGCAATGGTGTTCTGGTTGGTTGCTAGGGCTGGGTGGTTGCTAGGCAGTTGCTATGGTGTTCTGGGTGGTTGCTAGGGCGTTGCTAAGGCGGTTGCTATGGTTTTCTGGGTGGTTGCTAGGGTGTTGCTAGACAGTTGCCATGGTGTTCTGGGTGGTTACTAGGGCGTTGCTAGGCGGTTGTTATGGTGTTCTGGGTGGTTGCTAGGGCGTTGGGCGGTTTGCTTTGGTGTTCTGGGTGGTTTAATGTTGCTATGGTGTTCTGGGTGGTTGCTAGGACATTGCTAGGCGGTTGCTATGGTGTTCTGGATGTTTGCTAGGGCGTTGGTATGCGGTTGCTATGGTGTTCTGGGTGGTTGCTAGGGCTTTGCTAGGTGGTTGCCATGGTGCTCTGGGTGGGTTCTAGGGCATTTCTAGGTGGTTGCTATGGTGTTCTGGGTGGTTGCAAGGGCGTTGCTAGGCAGTTGCCATGGTGTTCTGGGTGGTTGCTAGGGCATTACTAGGCAGTTGCTATGGTGTTCTTGGTGGTTGCTAGGGTGTTGCTAGACAGTTGCTTTGGTGTTCTGGCTGGTTGCTAGAGTGTTGGTAGCCGGTTGCCAAGTGTTCTGGGTGGTACTATGGTGTTCTGGGTGGTTTGCTAGGGCGTTGCTAGGTGGTTGCTATGGTGTTCTGGGTGGTTGCTAGGGCGTTTGCTAGGTGGTTGCTATGGTGTTCTGGGTGGTTGCTAGGGCATTGCTAGGCAGTTGCTATGGTGTTCTGGGTGGTTGCTAGGGCATTGCTAGGCAATTGCTATGGTGTTCTGGGTGGTTGCTAGGGCGTTGCTAGGCGGTTGCTATGGTGTTCTGGAAGGTTGCTAGGGCATTGCAAGGCGGTTGCTATGGAATTCTGGGTGTTTGCTAGGGCGTTGCTAGGTGCTTGCTATGGTGTTCTGGATGGTTGCTAGGGCGTTGCTAGGCGGTTGATATGATGTTCTGGGTGGCTGCTAGGGCGTTGCTATGCGGTTGCTATGGTGTTCTGGGTGGTTGCTAGGGCATTTCCAGGCAGTTGTTATGGTGTTCTGGGTGGTTGCTAGGGGCGTTGCCTAGGCGGTTGCTATGGTGTTCTGGGTGGTTGCTAGGGCGTTGCTATTCTGGGTTGCTATGGTGTTCTGGGTGGTTGCTAGGGCGTTGCTAGGCGGTTGCTTTGGTGTTCTGGGTGGTTGCTAGGGTGTTGCTACGCAGTTACTATGGTGTTCTGGGTGGTTGCTAGGGCGTTGCTAGGCGGTTGCGATGGTGTTCAGGGTGGTTGCTAGGGCGTTGCTAGGCGGTTGCTATAGTGTTCTGGGTGGTTGTTAGGGTGTTGCTCGGCGGTGGCCTTGGTGTTCTGGGTGGTTGCTAGGCGTTGCTAGGTGGTTCCTATGGTGTTCTGGGTGGTTGCTAGGGCGTTGCTAGGTAATTGCTATGGTGTTTGGGGCGGTTGCTAGGACACTGGTAGGCAGATGCTATAGTGTTCTGGTTGGTTGCTAGGGTGTTGCTAGGCGGTAGCCTTGCTGTTCTGGCTGGTTGCTAGGGAGTTGCTTGGCGGTTGCTATGGTGTTGTGGGTGGTTGCTAGGGCGTTGCAAGGTAGGTGCTATGGTTTCTGGGTGCTTGCTAAGGGCGTTGCTAGGTAATTGCTATGGTGTTCTGGGCAGTTGCTAGGACATTGGTAGACAGTTGCTATAGTGTTCTGGGTGGTTGTTAGGGTGTTGCTAGGCGGTAGCCTAGGTGTTCTGGCTGGTTGCTAGGGCGTTGCTTGGCGGTTGCTATGGTGTTCTGGGTGGTTGCTTTTACGTTGCAAGGTAGTTGCTATGGTTAATTGGGTGGTTGCTAGGGTGTTGCTAGGCGGATGCTATGGTGTTCTGGGTGGTTGCTAGGGCGTTGCTAGGCAGTTGCTATGGTGTTCAGGGTGGTTGCTAGGGCGTTGCTAGGTGGTTGCCATGGTGTTCTGGGTGGATGCTAGGGTGTTTCTAGGCGGTTGCTATGCTGTTCTGGGTGGTTGCTAGGCCGTTGCTAGGCGGTTGCTATGGTGTTCTGGGTGCTTGCTAAGGCGTTGCAAGGTGGTTGCCATGGTGTAATTGGGGGTTGCTAGGGTGTTTAGGCGGTTGTTATGGTGTTCTGGGTGGTTGCTAGGGCGTTGCTAGGCAGTTGCTATGGTGTTTTGGGTGGTTGCTAGGGTGTTGCTAGGCGGTTGCTATGGTGTTCTGGGTGGTTGCTAAGGCGTTGCTAGGTGGTTGCCATGGTGTTAATGGTGGTTGCTTAGGGTGTTTTTAGGCGGTTGCTATGGTGTTCTGGGTGTTTGCTAGGGCGTTGCTAGTCGGTTTCTATGGTGTTTTGGGTGATTGCTAGGGTGTTGCTAGACATTTGCCATAGTGTTCTGGGTGGTTGCTAGGGCGTTGCTAGGCGGTTGCCATGGTGTTCTGGGGGGTTGCTAGGGCGTTGCTAGGGGGTTGCTATGGTGTTCTGGGTGGTTGGTAGGGCATTGCTAGGTGGTTGCCATAGTGTTCTGGCTGGTTTCTAGGGTGTTGGTGGCCGGTTGTCATAGTGTTCTGGGTGGTTGCTATGGTGTTCTGGGTGGTTGCTAGGGCGTTGCTAGGTGGTTGCCATGGTGTTCTGGGTGGTTGCTAGGGCGTTACTAGGCGGTTGCTATGGTGTTCTGGGTGGTTGCTAGGGTGTTGCAATTCGGTTGCTATAGTGTTCTGGGTGGTTGCTAGGGTGTTGCTAGGCAGTTGCCTTGGTGTTCTGGGTGGTTGCTAGGGCAATGCTAGGTGTTTGCTATGGTGTTCTGGGTGGTTGCTAGGACGTTGCTAGGTAATGGCTATGGTGTTCTGGGCAGTTGCTAGGACATTGCTAGGCGGTTGCTATGGTGTTCTGGGTGGTTGCTAGGGCTTTGCTAGGTGGTTGCCATGGTGCTCTGGGTGGGTTCTAGGGCATTTCTAGGCGGTTGCTATGGTGTTCAGGGTGGTTGCAAGGGCGTTGCAAGGCGGTTGCTATGGTGTTCTGGGTGGTTGCTAGGGCATTGCTAGGCAATTGCTATTGTGTTCACAGTGGTTGCTAGGGAGTTGCTAGGCGGTTGCTATGGTGTTCTGGAAGGTTGCTAGGGCATTGCAAGGCAGTTGCTATGGAATTCTGGGTGGTTGCAAGGGCGTTGCTAGGTGGTTGCTATGGTGTTCTGGGTGGTGGCTAGGGAGTTGCTAGGTGGTTGCGATGGTGTTCTGGAAGGCTGCTCCGGCATTGCAAGGCGGTTATTATGGAATTCTGGGTGGTTGCTAGGGCGTTGCTAGGTGGTTGCTATGGTGTTCTGAGTGGTTGCTAGGGCATTGCTAGGCGGTTGATATGATGTTCTGGGTGGCTGCTAGGGCGTTGCTCTGCGGTTGCTATGGTGTTCTGGGTGGTTGCTAGGGCGTTGCTAGGCGGTTGTTATGGTGTTCTGGGTGGTTGCTAGGGCGTTGCCTGGCGGTTGCTATGGTGTTCTGGGTGGTTTCTAGGGCGTTGCCTAGGCTGTTGCTATGGTGGTCTGGGTGGTTGCAAGGGCGTTGCAAGGCGGTTGCTATGGTGTTCTGGGTGGTTGCTAGGGCATTGCTAGACAATTGCTATTGTGTTCACGGTGGTTGCTAGGGAGTTGCTAGGCGGTTGCTATGGTGTTCTGGAAGGTTGCTAGGGCATTGCAAGGCGGTTGCTATGGAATTCTGGCTGGTTGCTAGGGCGTTCCTAGGTGGTTGCTATGGTGTTCTGGGTGGTTGCTTGGGCGTTGCTAGGTGGTTGCTATTATGTTCTGGGAAGCTGCTAGGGCGTTGCAATGCGGTTGTTATGGTGGTCTGGGTGGTTGCTAGGGCATTTCCAGGCGGTTGCTATGGTGTTCCGGGTGGTTGCTAGGGCGTTGCCTGGCGGTTGCTATGGTGTTCTGGGTGGTTGCTAGGGTGCTGCCAGGCGGTGGCTATGGTGGTCTGGGTGGTTGATAGGGCTTTGCCTGGCAGTTACTATTGTGTATTGGGTGGTTGCTAGGTCGTTGCTAGGCGGTTGCTATGGTGTTCAGGGTGGTTGCTAAGTTATTACTAGGCGGTTGCAATGGTGTTATGGGTGGTTGCTAGAGCGATGCTAGGCGGTTGCGATGGTGTTCTGGGTGGTTGCTAGGGCGTTGCTACGCAGTTGCTATGGTGTTCTGGGTGCTTGCTAAGGCGTTGCTAGGTGGTTGCCATGGTGTAATGGGGGGTTGCTAGGGTGTTTTTAGGCGGTTGCTATGGTGTTCTGGGTGGTTGCTAGAGCGTTGCCTGGCGGTTGCTATGGTGCTCTGGGTGGTTTCTAGGGCGTTGCCTGGCTGTTGCTATGGTGGTCTGGGTGGTTGCTAGGGCGTTGCAAGGCGGCTGCCATTGTGTACTGGGGGGTTGTTAGGGCGTTGCTCGGCGGTTGCAATGGTGTTCTGGTTGGTTGCTAGGACTTGGCTAGGCAGTTGCCATGGTGTTCTGGGTTGTTGCTAGGGCGTTACTAGGCGGTTGTTATGGTGTTCTGGGTGTTTGCTAGGACGTTGCTAGGCGGTTGCTTTTGTGTTCTGGGTGGTTGCTTTTGCGTTGCTAAGTAGTTACTATGATTATCTGGGTGGTTGCTACGGTGATGCTTGGCGGTTGCCATGGTGTTCTGGGTGGTTCTTAGGGCGTGTCGAGGCGGTTGCTATGGTTATCTGGGTAGGGTTTGCCGTTGCTAGGAGGCGGTTGCTATGGTGTTCTGGGTGGTTGCTAGGGAGTTTGCTAGGTGGTTGCCATGTGTTCTCTGGTTGTAGGGTTTCTGGGAGGTTGCGTTGCTAGGCGGGGTTGCTATATGGTGTTCTGGTGATTGGTTGCTAGGCAGGGTGTTTGGTGGGCTAGGTTGCTCGGTTGCCATGGTGTTCTGGGTGGTTCTAGGGCGTTGCTGGTTGCTATGGTGTTCTGGTTGGTTGCTAGTTGCTAGGTGGTTGCTATGGTGTTCTGGTTGCTGGGGTTGCGGTTGCCATAGTGTTCTGGGTGGTTGCTATGGTGTTCTGGGTGGTTGCTAGGACGTATAGGTGTTATGGTGTTTTGGGTGGTTGCTAAGACTTTACTAGGCAGTTGCTATGGTGTTCTGGGTGGTTGCTAGGGCGTTGGTAGGTGGTTGCTATGGTGTTCTGGGTGGTTGCTAGGGCGTTGTTTCTGTGGTGGTTGCTATGGTGTTCTGGTGTTGGTTGCTAGGGGTTACGTTGCTAGGTTCTGGGGGTTTAGGATATTGGTGTTCTGGGTGGTTGCTAGGGCGTTGCTAGTTTCTTTTGTGGGTTGCCATGGTGTTCTGGTTGTGGTTGCTAGGGTGTTCTTTTGCTAGGCGGTTGCGTTTTATGGTGTTCTGGATGGTTGCTAGGGCGTTGCTAGGCGGTTGCTATGGTGTTCTGGGTGATTGCTAGGCGTTGTTGCTAGACGGTTGCCATAGTGTTCTGGGTGGTTGCTAGGGCGTTGCTAGGCGGTTGCCATGGTGTACTGGGGGGTTGCTAGGGCGTTGCAAGGCGGTTGCAATGGTGTTCTGGTTGGTTGCTAGGACTTTGCTAGGCAGTTGCTATGGTGTTCTGGGTGGTTGCTAGGGCGTTGGTAGGCGGTTGCTATGGTGTTCTGGGTGGTTGCTAGGGCGTTGCTAGACAGTTGCTATGGTGTTCTGGGTTGTTTACTAGGGCGTTGCTAGGCAGTTGCTATGGTGTTCTGGGTGGTTGCTAGGGCGTTGCTAGGCGGTTGCTTTGGTGTTCTGGGTGGTTGCTTTTGCGTTGCTAGGTAGTTGCTATGGTTATCTGGGTGGTTGCTAGGGTGTTGCTAGGCGGTTGCTATGGTGTTCTGGGTGTTTGCTAGAACGTTGCTAGGTAGTTTCTATGGTGTTCTGGGTGGTTGCTATGGTGGGTGGTTGCTAGGGCGGTAGCGGTTGCTATGGTGTTCTGGGTGGTTGCTAGGGCGTTTCTAGGCAGTTGCTATGGTGTTCTGGGTGGTTGCTAGGGCGTTACTAGGCAGTTGCTATGGTGTTCAGGGTGGTTGCTAGGGCGTTGCTAGGCGGTTGCTATAGTGTTCTGGGTGGTTGTTTGGCTGTTGCTAGGCGGTTGCTATGGTGTTCTGGGTGGTTGCTTGGGCGTTGCTAGGCGGTTGCTATGGTGTTCTGGGTGGTTGCTAGGGCGTTGCTAGGCGGTTGCTATGGTGTTCTGGGTGGTTGCTAGGACATCGGGGCAGTTGCTATAGTGTGCTGGGTGGTTGCTGGTGTTGCTGGGTGGGTGTTCTGGCTGGTTGCTAAGGCGTTGCTATGTGGTTGCCATGGTGCTATGGTGTTCTGGGTTTGGTTGCTAGGGTGGTTGCTAGGGGCGTTGCTAGGCGGTTGCTATGGTGTTCTGGGTGGTTGCAAGGACTGGTTGGTTGCTAGGACTTTGCTAGGCAGTTGCTAGGCGTTGGTAGGCAGTTGGTGTTCTATGGGTGGTTGCTAGACAGTTGCCATAGTGGTCTGGGTTGTTTGCGTTATGGTGTTCTGTGTTCTGGGTGGTTGCTAGGGCGTTGCTAGGAGGTTGCTATGGTGTTCTGGGTGGTTGCTAGGGGCGTTGCAAGGTAGTTTGCTATGGTGGTTGCTGGGTGGTTGCTAGGCGGATACTATGGTGTTCTGGGTGGATGGTAGGGCGTTGTTAGGCAGTTGCTATGGTGTTCAGGGTGGTTGCTAGGGCGTTGCTAGGTGGTTGCCATGGTGTTCTGGGTGGTTGCTAGGGCGTTTCTAGGCGGTTGCTATGGTGTTCTGGGTGGTTGCTAGGCCGTTGCTAGGTGGTTGCTATGGTGTTCTGGGTGCTTGCTAAGGCGTTGCAAGGTGGTTGCCATGGTGTAATGGGGGGTTGCTTGGGTGTTTTTAGGCGGTTGCTATGGTGTTCTGGGTGGTTGCTAGTGCGTTGCTAGGCGGTATCTATGGTGTTTTGGGTGATTGCTAGAGTGTTGCTAGACATTTGCCATAGTGTTCTGGGTGGTTGCTAGGGCGTTGCTAGGCGGCTGCTATGGTGTTTTGGGTGGTTGCTAGGGTGTTGCTAGACAGTTGCTATGGTGTTCTGGCTGGTTGCTAATGTGTTGGTAGCCGGTTGCCATAGTGTTCTGGGTGGTTGCTATGGTGTTCTGGGTGGTTGCTAGGGCGTTGCTAGGTGGTTGCCATGGTGTTCTGGGTGGTTGCTAGGGCGTTTCTAGGCGGTTGCTATGGTGTTCTGGGTGGTTGCTAGGGCGTTGCTAAGCGGTTGCTATAGTGTTCTGGGTGGTTGCTAGGGTGTTGCTAGGCAGTTGCCTTGGTGTTCTGGGTGGTTGCTAGGGCTTTGCTAGGTGGTTGCTATGGTGTTCTGGGTGGTTGCTAGGACGTTGCTAGGTAATTGCTATGGTGTTCTGGGTGGTTGCTATGGTGTTCTGGATGTTTGCTAGGGCGGTTGCTATGGTGTTCTGGTTGCTAGGGCTTTGCTAGAGTGGTTGCCATGGCTGGGTTGTTCTAGGGCGGTTGCTATGGTGTTCTGGGTGGTTGCTAGGGTGTTGCAAGGTGGTTGCTATGGTGTTCTGGGTGGTAGGGCTAGGGCAATTGTTTGTCGGTTTATGCTAGGGGAGTTGGCAGTTGCTATGGTGTTCTGGAAGGTTGGGTGGGTTGCTAGGAATTCTGTGTTTGCTAGGGCGTTGCTATGGTTGTGTTCTGGGTGGTTGCTAGGGCGTTGCTAGGCCGTTGATATGATGTTCTGGGTGGCTGCTGTTCGTTGGGTGGTTGCTAGGGTGGTTGCTAGGCAGGCGGTTGCTATAGTGTTCTGGGTGGTTGCTAGGGCGTTGCTAGGCGGTTGCTATGGTGTTCTGGGTGGTTGCTAGGGCGTTGCTGGCGGTTGCTATGGTGTTCTGGGTGGTTGCTAGGGTGTTGCTAGGCAGTTGCTATGGTGTTCTGGGTGGTTGCTAGGGGCGTTGCTAGGAGGTTGCTATGGTGTTCTGGGTGGTTGCTAGGGCGTTTCTGCGGTTGCTTGCTGGTGTTCTGGGTGGTTGCTAGGGCGTTGCTGGTAGTTGCTATAGTGTTCTGGGTGGTTGCTAGGGCGTTGCTAGGCAGTTTGCTATGGTGTTCTGGGTGTTTGCTGGTTGCTAGGTAGGCGTTGCTAGTTCTGGGTGGTTGCTAGGACTTTGCTAAGCAGTTGCTATGCTTGTGGTCTGGGTGGTTGCTAGGGGCGTTGCTGGAGGCGGTTGCTATGGTGTTCTGGGGTGGTTGCTAGGGGCGTTGCAAGGCAGTTGCTATAGTGTTCTGGGTGGTTGCTAGGGCGTTGCTAGGCGGTTGCTATGGTGTTCTGGTGGTTGCTAGGGTGTTGCTAGGCGGTTGCTATGGTGTTCTGGGTGGTTGCTAGGGTGTTGCTAGGTTGGTTGCTATGGTGTTCTGGGTGGTTGCTAGGCGTTGCTAGGCGGTTGCTATGGTGTTCTGGTGGGTTGCTAGGACATTGCTAGGCGGTGATATGGTGTTCTGGGTGGTTGCTAGGGGTTTGCTAGGCCTTGGTTGCTATGGTGTTCTGGGTTGCTTGGTTGCTATGGTGTTCTAGGTGGTTGCTATGGTGTTCTGGGTGGTTGCTAGGGCGTTGCTAGGCGGTTGCCATGGTGTTCTGGGTGGTTGCTAGGGCGTTGCTAGGCGGTTGCCATGGTGTTCTGGGTGGTTGCTAGAGGCGTTGCTAGGGCAGTTGCTATGGTGTTTTGGGTGGTTGCTAGGATGTTGCTAGACAGTTGCTATGGTGTTCTGGCTGGTTGCTAGGGTTGGTCAGTTGCCCATATGGTGTTCTGGTTGCTATGGTTGCTAGGTTGCCGTTTCTAGGTGGTTGCTATGGTGTTCTGGGTTGGTTGCTAGGGCGTTGCTTGGCGGTTGCTATGGTGTTCTGGGTGGTTGCTAGGCTGTTGCTAGGCGGTTGCCTATGGTGTTCTGGGTGGTTGCTAGGGCATTGCTAGGTGGTTGCTATGGTGTTCTGGGTGGTTGCTAGGGCGTTTGCTAGGCAGCTATGGTTTCTATGTTGTTCTGGACATTGCTGGTTGCTATGGTGTTCTGGATGTTGCTAGCATTGGCGGTTGCTATGGTGTTCTGGGTGGTTGCTAGGGCTTTGCTTGCTTGGCGGTTGCTCTATGGTGTTCTGGGTGGTTGCTAGGGTGGTTGCTAGGCAGTTGCTATGGTGTTCTGGGTGGTTGCTAGGGTTGTTTGCTTGCTAGGGGTGTTCTTGCTACTTGGTGTTCTGGGTGGTTGCTAGGGCATTGCTAGGCGGTTGCTATGGTGTTCTGGGTGGTTGCTTGTTAGGGAAGGTTGCTTGCTGGTGTTCTGGGTGGTGTATGCTAGGGCGTTACTTGGCAGTTGCTATGGTGTTCTGGGAGGTTGCTAGGGCATTGCTAGGCGGTTGCTATGGTGTTCTGGGTGGTTGCTAGGGCTTTGCTAGGTGGTTGCTATGGTGTTCTGGTGGTTGCTTCTGGTGTTCTGGGTGGTTGCTAGGGGCTAGGCGTTGGCCATGTGGTGTTCTAGGTGGTGGTTGCTATGGTGTTCTGGGTGGTTGCTAGGGCGTTGCTAGGTAATTGCTATGGTGTTCTGGGTGGTTGCTAGGGCGTTGCTAGGGCGGATGCTATAGTGTTCTGGGTGGTTGCTAGGGTGTTGCTAGGCGGTTGCTATGGTGTTCTGGCTGGTTGCTAGGGCGTTGTTTTAGGCGGTTGCTATGGTGTTCTGGGTGGTTTGCTAGGGCGTTCAAGGTGGTTGCTATGGTTGTTCTGGGTTGGTTGCTAGGGTGTTGCTAGGCGGTTGCTATGGTGTTCTGGGTGGTTGCTAGGGCATTGCTAGGCAGTTGCTATGGTGTTCTGGGTGGTTGCTAGGGGTGTTGCTAGGTGGTTGCTATGGTGTTCTGGGTGGTTGCTAGGGCGTTGCTAGGCGGTTGCTATGGTGTTCTGGGTGGTTGCTAGGGCGTTGCTAGGTGGTTGCCATGGGTGTTCTGGGTGTTTTTGATTGCTATGATGGTCAGGATGGTTGCTAGGGCGTTTGCCATATGGTGTTTTGGTGGTTGCTAGGGTGTTGCTAGACATTTGCCATAGTGTTCTGGGTGGTTGCTAGGGCGTTGCTTGCCATGGTGTTCTGGGGGGTTGCTAGGGTGTTGCTGGGTGGTTGCAATGGTGTTCTGGTTGGTTGCTAGGGCTAGGCAGTTGCTATGGTGTTCTGGGTGGTAGCTAGGGCATTGGTAGACGGTTGCTATGGTGTTCTGGGTGGTTGCTAGGGTGTTGCTAGACAGTTGCCATGGTGTTCTGGGTTGTTACTAGGGCGTTACTAGGTGGTTGTTATGGTGTTCTGGGTGGTTGCTAGGGCGTTGCTAGGTGGTTGCTATGGTGTTCTGGGTGGTTGCTTTTGCGTTGCTAGGTAGTTGCTATGGTTATCTGGGTGGTTGCTAGGACATTGCTAGGCGGTTGCTATGGTGTTCTGGATGTTTGCTAGGGCGTTGCTAGGCGGTTGCTATGGTGTTCTGGGTGGTTGCGAGGGCTTTGCTAGGTGGTTGCCATGCTGCTCTGGATGGTTTCTAGGGCATTTCTAGGTGGTTGCTATGGTGTTCTGGGTGGTTGCAAGGGCGTTGCAAGGCAGTTGCTATGGTGTTCTGGGTGGTTGCTAGGGCGTTGCTAGGCAGTTGATATGGTGTTCTGGGTGGTTGCTAGGGCGTTGCTAGGCGGTTGCTATGGTGTTCTGGAAGGTTGCTAGGGCATTGCAAGGCGGTTGCTATGGTGTTTCTGGGTGGTTGCTAGGGCGTTGCTAGGTGGTTGCTATGGTGTTCTGGATGGTTGCTAGGGCGTTGCTAGGTGGTTGCTATAGTGTTCTGGGTGGTTGCTAGGGCTATGGTTGCTAGGCGGTTGCCATGGTGTTCTGGGTTGGTTGCTAGGGTGTTGCTAGGATTGCTATGGTGTTCTGGGTGGTTGCTAGGGCGTTGCTAGGCGGTTGCTATAGTGTTCTGGGTGGTTGCTAGGGTGTTGCTAGGCGGTTGCCTATGGTGTTCTGGGTGGTTGCTAGGGCGTTGCTAGGTGGTTGCTATGGTGTTCTGGGTGGTTGCTAGGGCGTTGCTAAGGTGGTTGCTATGGTGTTCTGGGCTTGGTTGCTAGGGCTATAGTGTTCTTGCTAGGCGGTTGCTATGGTGTTCTGGGTGGTTGCTAGGGCGTTGCCTAGGCGTTGCTATTGTTATGGTGTTAGGGCATTGGGTTGGTTGCTAGGGTGGTTGCTAGGTGGTTGCTATGGTGTTCTGGGTGGTTGCTAGGGGCGTTGCTCCGGTTGGTTGCTATGGTGTTCTGGGTGGTTGCTAGGACGTTGCTAGGCAGTTGCTATGGTGTTCTGGGTGGTTGCTAGTGCGTCTCGAGGTGGTTGCTAGGGCGTTCTGGGCGGTTGCTATGGTGTTCTGGGTGGTTGCTAGGACGTTGCTAGGTAGGTTGCCTATGGTGTTCTGGGTGGTTTGCTGTTGCTTGGGGCGTTGCTATGGGTGTTGCTATGGTGTTCTGGGTGGTTGCTAGGGCGTTGCTAGGTGGTTGCTATGGTGTTCTGGGTGGTTGCTAGGGCGTTGCTAGGCGGTTGCTATGGTGTTCTGGGTGGTTGCTAGGGCGTTGCTAGGCGGTTGCTATGGTGTTCTGGGGGTAACATGGTGTAGGGTGTTGCTAGGGGTTTATGGTGTTTCTGGGTGGTTGCTAGGGCATTGCTAAGCAGTTGCTTTATGGTGTTCAGGCTGGTTGCCATGGTGTTCTGCGTGGTTGCTAGGCAGGGTTGCTATGGTGTTCTGGGTGGTTGCTATGGTGTTGCTGGTGGTTGTTGTTCTGGGTGGTTGCTGGGTGGTTGCCATAGTGTTCTGGGTGGTTGTTCTGGGGCGTTGCTAGGGCGTTGCTAGGTGGTTGCCATGGTGTTCTGGGTGTTTGCTAGGGCGTTGCTAGGTTGCTTGCTATGGGTGGTTGCTGGGGGGGTTGCTAGGTTCTGTGTTGTTGCTAGCAGTTGCTATAGTGTTCTGGTGTTCTGGGTGGTTGCTAGGGCATTGCTAGGTGGTTGCTATGGTGTTCTGGGTGGTTGCTAGGGCGTTGCTAGGTGGTTGCTATGGTGTTCTGGGTGGTTGCTAGGACATTGCTAGCGGTTGCTATGGTGTTCTGGATGGTGTTCATTGGGTTGGTTGCTAGGGCGTTGCTAGGCATTTGCTATAGTGTTCTGGGTGGTTGTTAGGGCGTTGCTAGGCGGTTGCTATGTTGTTCTGGGTGGTTGCTAGGGCGTTGCTAGGTGGTTGCTATGGTGTTCTGGTTGGTTTGGTTGCTAGGACGTTGGCGGTTGCTATGGTGTTCTAGGTGGTTGCTAGGGCATTGCTAGGCAGTTGCTATGGTGTTCTGGGTGGTTGCTAGGGCGTTGCTATGCAGTTGCTATGGTGTTCTGGGTGGTTGCTAGGGCGTTGCTAGGCGGTTGCTATGGTGTTCTGGGTGGTTGCTAGGGCGTTGCTAGGCGGTTGCTATGGTGTTCTGGGTGGTTGCTAGGGCGTTGCTAGGCGGTTGCTATGGTGTTCTGGGTGGTTGCTAGGGGCGTTGCTAGGCGGTTGCTATGGTGTTCTGGGTGGTTGCTTTGGTGTTGCTAAGCGGTTTGCTATGGTGTTCTGGGTGGTTGCTTAGGCGTTGCTTGCTGGGTTGCTATGGTGTTCTGGGTGTTTGCTAGGGCGTTGCTAGGCGGTTGCTATGGTGTTCTGGTTGGTTGTGGTTGCTAGAAGGCGTTGTTCTGGTTGGTTGCTAGGGTGTTGCTGGGTGGTTGCTGTTAGGCTGGTTGCTAGGAGTTGCTTGATGGTTGCTATGGTGTTGTTCTGGTTGTGGTTGCAAAGGTAGTTGCTATGGTGTTCTGGGTGGTTGCTGGGTGTTGCTAGATGGTTGCTATGATGTTCTGGGTGTTGCTAGGACATTGTTAGGCGGTTGCTATGGTGTTCTGGGTGGTTGCTAGGGTGTTCCTAGCGGCAGTTTCTATGGTTGCTGTTCTGGTTGCTATTGTTCTAGGGTTGCTAGGGCGTTAGGTAGTTGCTATGTTCTGGGTGGTTGCTAGGGTGTTGCTAGGTTTGCTATAGTGTTCTGGGTGGTTGCTAGGGTGTTTCTGGGTGGTTGCTATGGTGTTCAGGATGGTTGCTAGGGCGTTGCTATGGTTGCCATGGTGTTCTGGGTGGTTGCTAGTGTGCTTGCTAGGTGGTTGCTATGGTGTTCTGGGTGGTTGCTAGGGCGTTGCTAGGCGGTTGCTATGGTGTTCTGGGTGGTTGCTAGGGCGTTGCTAGGTGGTTGCTATGGTGTTCTGGGTGGTTGCTAGGATGTTGCTAGGCCGTTGCTATGGTGTTCTGGGTGGTTGCTATGGTGTTCTGGGTGGTTGCTAGGACAGTTGCTATGGTGTATCTGTTCTGGTTGGTTGCTAGGACTTTGCTAGGCAGTTGCTATGGTGTTCTGGGTGGTTGCTAGGGCGTTGGTAGGTGGTTGCTATGGTGTTCTGGGTGGTTGCTAGGGTGTTGCTAGACAGTTGCTATGGTGTTCTGGGTGGTTGCTAGGGCGTTGCTAGGCGGTTGCTATGGTGTTCTGGGTGGTTGCTAGGGCGTTGCTAGGCGGTTGCTATGGTGTTCTGGGTGGTTGCTTTTGCGTTGCTAGGTAGTTGCTATGGTTATCTGGGTGGTTGCTAGGGTGTTGCTAGGCGGTTGCTATGGTGTTCTGGGTGGTTGCTAGGACGTTGCTAGGTAGTTTCTATGGTGTTCTGGGTGGTTGCTAGGACTTTGCTAGGCAGTTGCTATGGTGTTCTGGGTGGTTGCTAAGGTGTTGTTAGGCGGTTGCTATGGTGTTCTGGGTGGTTGCTAGGGTGTTGCTAGGCAGTTGCCATGGTGTTCTGGGTTGTTGCTAGGGCGTTACTTGGCGGTTGTTATGGTGTTCTGGGTGGTTGCTAGGGCATTGCTAGGCAGTTGCTATGGTGTTCTGGGTGGTTGCTAGGGTGTTGCTAGGTAGTTGCTATGGTTATCTGGGTGGTTGCTACGGTGATGCTTGGCGGTTGCCATGGTGTTCTGGGTGGTTCCTAGGGCGTTTCGAGGCGGTTGCTATGGTTATCTGGGTGTTTGCAAGGCCGTTGCTCGGCGGTTGCTATGGTGTTCTGGGTGGTTGTTAGGGCGTTGCTAGGCGGTTGCCATGGTGTTCTGGGTGGTTGCTAGAGTGTTTCTAGGCGGTTGCTATGGTGTTCTGGGTGGTTGCTACGGGGTTGCTAGGCAGTTTCCATGGTGTTTTGGGTGATTGCTAAGGTGTTGCTAGGCAGTTGCCATAGTGTTCTGGGTGGTTGCTAGGGTGTTGCTAGGCGGTTGCCATGGTGTTCTGGGTGGTTGCTAGGGCGTTGCTAGGCAGTTGCTATGGTGTTCTGGTTGGTTGCTAGGGTGTTGCTAGGTGGTTGCTATGGTGGTCTGGCTGGTTGCTGGGGTGTTGCTAGCCGCTTGCCATAGTGTTCTGGGTGGTTGCTATGGTGTTCTGGGTGGTTGCTAGGACGTTGCTAGGTAGTTTCTATGGTGTTTTTGGGTGGTTGCTAAGACTTTACTAGGCAGTCACTATGGTGTTCTGGGTGGTTGGTAGGGCGTTAGTAGGCGGTTGCTATGGTGTTCTGGGTGGTTGCTAGGGGTGTTTGCTCGAAAGTTGCAATGGTGTTCTGGGTTGTTGCTAGGGCGTTACTAGGCAGTTGCTATGGTGTTCTGGGTGGTTGCTAGGGCATTGCTAGGCATTTTACTATGGTGTTCTGGGTGGTTGCTAGGGCTTTGCTAGGTGGTTGCTATGGTGTTCTCAGGTTGTTGCTAGGGCGTTACTAGGCGGTTGCTATGGTGTTCTGGGTGGTTGCTAGGGTGTTGCTAGGCGGTTGCCATGGTGTTCTGGGTGGTTGCTAGGGCGTTGCTCGGTGGTTGCTATGGTGTTCTGGGTGGTTGCTAGGGCGTTGCTAGGCAGTTGCTATGGTGTTCTGGGGTTGCTAGGATATTGGTAGGTGGATGCTATAGTGTTCTGGGTGGTTGCTAGGGTGTTGCTAAACCCTTGGTGTTCTGGCGCTGTTTGCTGGGGCGTTGCTTGGCAGTTGCTATGGTGTTCTGGGTGGTTTCTTTTACGTTGCAAAGGTAGTTACTATGGTGTTCTGGGTGGTTGCTAGGGCATTTCTAGGCGGTTGCTATGGTGTTCTAGGTGGTTGCTAGGGCTAAGTTCTATGGTGTTCTGGGTGGTTGCTAGGGTGTTGCTAGGTGTTGCTATGGTGTTCTGGTTTGCTAGGGCGTTTCTAGGCAGTTGCTATGGTGTTCTGGGTGGTTGTTTGGCCAATGATAGGCGGTTGCTATGGTGTTCTGGGTTGCTATGGTGTTCTGGGTGGTTGCCATGGTGTAATGGGGGTTGCTAGGGCGTTTTTTTATGCTATGGTGTTCTGGATGGTTGCTAGGGCGTTGCTAGAAAAAGTCTATGGTGTTTTGGGTGATTGCTAGGGTGTGGCTAGACATTTGCCATAGTGTTCCGGGTGGTTGCTAGGGCGTTGCTAGGCGGCTGCCATGGTGTACTGGGTGGTTGCTAGGGCGTTGCAAGGCGGTTGCTATGGTGTTCTGGTTGGTTGCTAGGACTTTGCTAGGCAGTTGCTATGGTGTTCTGGGTGGTTGCTAGGGCGTTGGTAGGCGGTTGCTATGGTGTTCTGGGTGGTTGCTAGGGTGTTGCTAGACAGTTGCCATGGTGGTCTGGGTTGTTGCTAGGGCGTTACTAGGCGGTTGTTATGGTGTTCTGGGTGGTTGCTAGGGCGTTGCTAGGCGGTTGCTTTGGTGTTCTGGGTGGTTGCTTTTGCGTTGCTAGGTAGTTGCTATGGTTATCTGGGTGGTTGCTAGGACATTGCTAGGCAGTTGCTATGGTGTTCTGGATGTTTGCTAGGGCGTTGGTATGCGGTTGCTATGGTGTTCTGGGTGGTTGCTAGGGCTTTGCTAGGTGGTTGCCATGGTGCTCTAGGTGGGTTCTAGGGCATTTCTAGGTGGTTGCTATGGTGTTCTGGGTGGTTGCAAGGGCGTTGCTAGACATTTGCCATGGTGTTCTGGGTGGTTGCTAGGGCATTGCAAGGCGGTTGCTATGGTGTTCTGGGTGGTTGCTAGGGTGTTGCTAGACAGTTGCTATGGTGTTCTGGCTGGTTGCTAGAGTGTTGGTAGCCGGTTGCCATAGTGTTCTGGGTGGTTGCTATGGTGTTCTGGGTGGTTGCTAGGGCGTTGCTAGGTGGTTGCCATGGTGTTCTGGGTGGTTGCTAGGGCGTTTCTAGGCGGTTGCTATGGTGTTCTGGGTGGTTGCTAGGGCATTGCTAGGCGGTTGCTATGGTGTTCTGGTGGTTGCTAGGGCGTTGCTAGGTGGTTGCCATGGTGTTCTGGGTGGTTGCTAGGGCGTTTCTAGGGCGGTTGCTATGGTGTTCTGGGTGGTTGCTTGGCCGTTGATAGGCGGTTGCTATGGTGTTCTGGGTGGTTGCTAAGGCGTTGCTAGGTGGTTGCCATGGTGTAATGGGGGGTTGCTAGGGTGTTTTTAGGCGATTGCTATGGTGTTCTGGATGGTTGCTAGGGCGTTGCTAGGCGGTTGTCTATGGTGTTTTGGGTGATTGCTAGGGTGTGGCTAGGCGGTTGCCATAGTGTTCTGGGTGGTTGCTAGGGCGTTGCTAGGCGGTTGCTATGGTGTTCTGGGTGGTTGCTAGGGCGTTGCAAGGCGGTTGCTATGGTGTTCTGGTTGGTTGCTAGGACTTTGCTAGGCAGTTGCTATGGTGTTCTGGGTGGTTGCTAGGGCGTTGCTAGGCGGTTGCTATGGTGTTCTGGGTGGTTGCTAGGGTGTTGCTAGGCAGTTGCCATGGTGGTCTGGGTTGTTACTAGGGCGTTGCTAGGCGGTTGTTATGGTGTTCTGGGTGGTTGCTAGGGCGTTGCTAGGCGGTTGCTATGGTGTTCTGGGTGGTTGCTTTTGCGTTGCTAGGTAGTTGCTATGGTTATCTGGGTGGTTGCTAGGACATTGCTAGGCAGTTGCTATGGTGTTCTGGATGTTTGCTAGGGCGTTGGTATGCTATGGTGTTGCTACGCGGTTGCTATGGTGTTCTGGGTGGTTGCTAGGGCTTTGCTAGGTGGTTGCCATGGTGCTCTGGGTGGGTTCTAGGGCATTTCTAGGTGGTTGCTATGGTGTTCTGGGTGGTTGCAAGGGCGTTGCTAGACATTTGCCATCGTGTTCTGGGTGGTTGCTAGGGCATTGCTAGGCGGTTGCAATGGTGTTCTGGGTGGTTGCTTGGGTGTTGCTAGACAGTTGCTATGGTGTTCTGGGTGGTTGCTAGAGTGTTGGTAGCCGGTTGCCATAGTGTTCTGGGTGGTTGCTATGGTGTTCTGGGTGGTTGCTAGGGCGTTGCTAGGTGGTTGCTATGGTGTTCTGGGTGGTTGCTAGGGCGTTTCTAGGCGGTTGCTATGGTGTTCTGGGTGGTTGCTAGGGCGTTGCTAAGCGGTTGCTATAGTGTTCTGGGTGGTTGCTAGGGTGTTGCTACGCGGTTGCTATGGTGTTCTGGGTGGTTGCTAGGGCGTTGCTAGGCGGTTGCGATGGTGTTCTGGGTGGTTGCTAGGGCATTGCTAGGCGGTTGCTATAGTGTTATGGGTGGTTGTTTGGGTGTTGCTAGGCGGAGGCCTTGGTGTTCTGGGTGGTTGCTTGGGCGTTGCTAGGTGGTTCCTATGGTGTTCTGGGTGGTTGCTAGGAGGTTGCTAGGTAATTGCTATGGTGTTCTGGGCGGTTGCTAGGACACTGGTAGGCAGATGCTATAGTGTTCTGGTTGGTTGCTAGGGTGTTGCTAGGCGGTAGCCTTGCTGTTCTGGCTGGTTGCTAGGGAGTTGCTTGGCGGTTGCTATGGTGTTGTGGGTGGTTGCTTTTACGTTGCAAGGTAGGTGCTATGGTTAATTGGGTGGTTGCTAGGGTGTTGCTAGGTAATTGCTATGGTGTTCTGGGCAGTTGCTAGGACATTGTTAGGCAGTTGCTATAGTGTTCTGGGTGGTTGTTAGGGTGTTGCTAGGCGGTAGCCTAGGTGTTCTGGCTGGTTGCTAGGGCGTTGCTAGGCGGTTGCTATGGTGTTCTGGGTGGTTGCTAGGGCGTTGCTAGGTAGTTGCTATGGTGTTCTGGGTGGTTGCTAGGGTGTTGCTAGGCGGATGCTATGGTGTTCTGGGTGGTTGCTAGGCCGTTTCTAGGCAGTTGCTATGGTGTTCAGGGTGGTTGCTAGGGCGTTGCAAGGTGGTTGCCATGGTGTTCTGGGTGGATGCTAGGGTGTTTCTAGGTGGATGCTATGCTGTTCTGGGTGGTTGCTAGGCCGTTGCTAGGCGGTTGCTATGGTGTTCTGGGTGCTTGCTAAGGCGTTGCAAGGTGGTTTCCATGGTGTAATGGGGAGTGCTAGGATGTTTTTAGGCGGTTGCCATCGTGTTCTGGGTGGTTGCTATGGTGCTCTGGGTGGTTGCTAGGACATTGCTAGGTAGTTTCTATCGTGTTTTGGTTGGTTGCTAGGACTATGCTAGGCAGTTGCTATGGCGTTCTGGGTTGTAGCTAGGGCGTTGGTAGGCGGTTGCTATGGTGTTCTGGGTGGTTGCTAGGGTGTTGCTAGACAGTTGCCATGGTGTTCTGGGTGGTTGCTAGGGAGTTACTAGGCGGTTGTTATGGTGTTCTGGGTGTTTTGCTAGGGCGTTGCTAGGTGGTTGCTATGGTGTTCTGCTGGTTGTGTTTTTGCGTTGCATGGTAGTTGCTATGGTTATCTGGTTGCTAGGACGTTTGCTAGGTGGTTGCTATGGTGTTCTGGGTGGTTTGCTAGGACGTTGCTAGATAGTTTCTATGGTGTTCTGGGTGGTTGCTAGGACTTTGCTAGGCAGTTGCTATGGTGTTCTGGGTGGTTGCTAAGGTGTTGTTTGGCGGTTGCTCTGGTGTTCTGGGTGGTTGCAAGGGTGTTGCTAGGCAGTTGCCATGGTGTTCTGGGTTGTTGCTAGGGCGTTACTTGGCAGTTGTTATGGTGTTCTGGGTGTTTGCTAGGGCATTGCTAGGCAGTTGCTATGGTGTTCTGGGTGGTTGCTAGGGCTTTGCTAGGTAGTTGCTATGGTTCTCTGGGTGGTTCTAGGTGATTGCTAGATGGTTGCCATGGTGTTCTGGGTGGTTCCTAGGGCGTTTGCGGTTGCTATGGTGTTCTGGGTGTTTGCTAGGCCGTTGGCAGTTGCTATGGTGTTCTGGGTGGTTGTTAGGGCGTTGCTAGGCGGTTGCCATGGTGTTCTGGGTGGTTGCTAGAGTGTTTCTAGGCAGTTGCTATGGTGTTCTGGGTGGTTGCTACGGGGTTGCTAGGCAGTTTCCATGGTGTTTTGGAAGGATTGCTAAGGTGTTGCAAGGCGGTTGCTATAGTGTTCTGGGTGGTTGCTAGGGTGTTGCTAGGCGGTTGCCATGGTGTTCTGGGTGGTTGCTAGGGCGTTGCTAGGCAGTTGCTATGGTGTTCTGGTTGGTTGCTAGGGTGTTGCTAGGTGGTTTGCTATGGTGGTCTGGCTGGTTGCTGCGGTGTCAGGCTTGCCATTGTTCTGGGCGGTTGCTATGGTGTTCTGGGTGGTTGCTAGGGCGTTGCTAGGTAGTTTCTATGGTGTTTTGGGTGGTTGCTAAGACTTTACTAGGCAGTCACTATGGTGTTCTGGGTGGTTGCCGTTGCTAGGCGGTTGCTATGGTGTTCTGGGTGGTTGCTAGGGCGTTGCTGGCGGTTGCAATGGTGTTCTGGGTGTTGCTAGGGCGTTACTAGGAGTTGCTTGGTGTTCTGGGTGGTTGCTAGGGCATTGCTGGCTATGGTGTTCTGGGTGGTTGCTAGGGCTTTGCAAGGTGGTTTGCTATGGTGTTCTGGGTGGTTGCTAGGGCGTTGCTAGGCGGTTGTTATGGTGTTCTGGGTGGTTGCTAGGGTGTTGCTAGGCGGTTGCTATGGTGTTCTGGGTGGTTGCTTGGGGTGTTGCTAGGTGGTTGCTATGGTGTTCTGGGTGGTTGCTAGGGTGTTGCTAGGTGGTTGCTATGGTGTTCTGGGGGTTGCTAGGATTTGCTAGCCCGGATGCTATAGTGTTCTGGGTGGTTGCTAGGGTGTTGCTATGCAGTTTGCCTTAGTGTTCAAACTGTTTGCTAGGGCGTTGCTTGGCGGTTGCTATGGTGTTCTGGGTGGTTGCTAGGGCGTTGCAGTTGGTTCCTATGGTGTTCTGGGTGGTTGCTAGGGCGTTGCTAGGCGGTTGCTATGGTGTTCTGGGTGGTTGCTAGGACGTTGCTAGGCGGTTGTTATGGTGTTCTGGTTGGTTTGCTAGGGCATTGCTAGGCGGTTGCCTTGGTGTTCTGGGTGGTTGCTGGGGCGTTGCTAAGCGGTTGCTATTGTGTTCTGGGTGGTTGGTTGCGATTGCTAAGCGGTTGCTATAGTGTTCTGGGTGCTTTGCTAAGCGTTGGGTGGTTGCTATGTTGGGGGTTGCTAGGGTGTTTTAGGCGGTTG
The DNA here is from genome assembly GCA_029692085.1 of Gymnothorax javanicus. Classification (NCBI taxonomy): domain Eukaryota; kingdom Metazoa; phylum Chordata; class Actinopteri; order Anguilliformes; family Muraenidae; genus Gymnothorax; species Gymnothorax javanicus. The sequence continues at coordinate 54,157,200 of CM056196.1, forward strand.
CTATGGTGTTCTGGATGGTTGCTAGGGCATTGCTAGGGAGTTGCTATGGTGTTCTGGGTGGTTGTTAGGGTGTTGCTAGGCATTGCCATAGTGTTCTGGGTGGTTGCTAGGGCGTTGCCAGGCGGCCGCTATGGTGTTCTGGGTGGTTGCTAGGGCGTTGCTAAGGCGGTTTACTATGGTGTTCTGGTTGGTTGCTAGGACTTTGCTAGGCGGTTGCTATGGTGTTCGGGGTGGTTGCTAGGGCATTGCTAGGTGGTTGCTAGGGCGTTGCAAGGCAGTTGCTATGGTGTTCTGGGTGGTTGCTAGGGCGTTGCTAGACGTTTGCCATGGTGTTCTGGGTGGTTGCTAGGGGCGTTGCTAAGCGGTTGCTATGGTGTTCTGGGTGGTTGCTAGGGCGTTGCTAGGCGGTTGCTATGGTGTTCTGGGTGGTTGCTGGGGCGTTGCTGGCGGTTGCTATGGTGTTCTGGGTGGTTGCTAGGAGTTTGCTAGGCGGTTGCTATGGTGTTCTGGATGGTTGCTAGGGCGTTGCTAGGCGGTTGCTATGGTGTTCTGGGTGGTTGCTTGGACGTTGCTAGGTGGTTGCTGTGGTGTTCTTGTTTGCTATGGTGTTCTGGGTGGTTGCTGTTCTGGGTGGTTGTAGGCTGTTTGCCATGGTGTTCTGGGTGGTTGCTAGGGCGTTGCTAGGTGGTTGCTATGGTGTTCTGGGTGGTTGCTAGGCGTTGCTAGGCAGTTGCTATGGTGTTCTGGCTGGTTGCTAGGGTGTTGGTAGGCGGTTGCCATAGTGTTCTGGGTGGTTGCTATGGTGTTCTGGGTGGTTGCTAGGGCGTTGCTAGGTGGTTGCCATGGTGTTCTGGGTGGTTGCTAGGGCGTTTCTAGGCGGTTGCTATGGTGTTCTGGGTGGTTGCTAGGGCGTTGCTAAGCGGTTGCTATGGTGTTCTGGGTGGTTGCTAGGGTGTTGCTAGGCAGTTGCCTTGGTGTTCTGGGTGGTTGCTAGGGCGTTTGCTAGGTGGTTGCTATGGTGTTCTGGGTGGTTGCTAGGGCGTTGCTAGGTAATGGCTATGGTGTTCTGGGCAGTTGCTAGGACATTGCTAGGCGGTTGCTATGGTGTTCTGGATGTTTGCTAGGGCGTTGGTATGCGGTTGCTATGGTGTTCTGGGTGGTTGCTAGGGCTTTGCTAGGTGGTTGCCATGGTGCTCTGGGTGGGTTTTAGGGCATTTCTAGGTGGTTGCTATGGTGTTCTGGGTGGTTGCAAATGGGGCGTTGCAAAGGCAGTTGCTTTGGTTTTCTGGGTGGTTGCTAGGGCATTGCTAGGCAGTTGCTATGGTGTTCTGGGTGGTTGCTAGGGAGTTGCTAGTGTTCTGGTTGCTATGGTGTTCTGGCTGGTTGCTAGGGGTTGCTAAAGGTAGTTGCTATGGTGTTCTGGGTGGTTGCTAGGGCGTTGCTAGGTGCTTGCTATGGTGTTCTGGTGGTTGCAAGGGTGTTGCTAGTAGTTGCTATGATGTTCTGGGTGGTTGCTAGGGCATTGCTAGGCGGTTGCTATGGTGTTCTGGGTGGTTGCTGCTAGGCGTTGGTAGGCGGTTGCTATGGTGTTCTGGGTGGTTGCTAGGGCGTTGCCTGGCGGTTGCTATGGTGTTCTGGGTGGTTGCTAGGGCGTTTCTGGCGGTTCTATGGTGTTCTGGGGTGGTTGCTAGGGCGTTGCTAGGCGAGTTGCTATGGTGTTCTGGGTGGTTGCTAGGGCGTTGCTAGGCGGTTGCTATGGTGTTCTGGGTGGTTGCTTTGGCGTTGCTAGGCGGTTGCTATGGTGTTCTGGGTGGTTGCTAGGGGTGTTGTTAGGCGGTTGCTATGGTGTTCTGGGTGGTTGCTAGGGCGTTGCTACGCAGTTGCTATGGTGTTCTGGGTGGTTGCTAGGGCGTTGCTAGGCGGTTGCTATGGTGTTCTGGGTGGTTGCTAGGGCGTTGCTACGCGGTTGCTATGGTGTTCTGGGTGGTTGCTAGAGGCGTTGCTAGCCGGTTGCTATGGTGTTCTGGCGTGGTTGCTAGGGGTGTTGCTAGTTGCAGTTGCCATTTGGTGTTAGGCGGAGGTGGTTGGTTTGGGCGTTGCTAGGCGGTTGCTATAATGGTGTTCTGGGTGGTTACTAGGGCGTTGCTAGGTAATTGCTATGGTGTTCTGGGTGGTTGCTAGGACGTTGCTAGGCAGATGCTATGGTGTTCTGGTTGGTTGCTAGGGTGTTGCTAGGCAATTAGCCTTGGTGTTCTGGCTGGTTGCAAAGGACGTTGCTTAGCGGTTGCTATGGTGTTCTGGGTGGTTGCTTTTACTTTGCAAGGTAGGTGCTATGGTTTCTGGGTGGTTGCTAAGGTGTTGCTAGGTAATTGCTATGGTGTTCTGGGTGGTTGCTAGGGCGTTGGTAGGCAGTTGCTATGGTGTTCTGGGTGGTTGTTAGGGTGTTTGCGGTTGCAGGTGTTCTGGCTGGTTGCTAGAGGCGTTGCCAGGCGGTGCCATGGTGTTCTGGGTGGTTGCTTTTACGTTTACAGGTAGTTGCTATGGTTACTGGGTGGTTGCTAGGGCTTTGCTAGGCGGATGCTATGGTGTTCTGGGTGGTTGCTAGGGCGTTGCTGGCAGTTGCTATGGTGTTCTGGGTGGTTGCTAGGGTGTTGCTGAGTGGTTGCCATGGTGTTCTGGGTGGTTGCTAGAGGATGTTACTAGGCGGTTGCTATGCTGTTCTGGGTGGTTGCTAGGCGTTGCTACGCGGTTGCTATGGTGTTCTGGTGCTTGCTAAATGCGTTGCAAGGTGTAGTTGCCATGGTGTAATGGAGGGTTGCTAGGGTTTTTAGGCGGTTGCTATGGTGTTCTGGGTGTTTTGCTAGGGCGTTGCTAGGCCGGTTTCTATGGTGTTTTGGGTGATTGCTAGGGTGTTGCTAGACATTTGCCATAGTGTTCTGGGTGGTTGCTAGGGCGTTGCTAGGCGGTTGCCATGGTGTTCTGGGGGTTGCTAGGGCGTTGCTTGCCATAGTGTTCTGCCATGGTGTTAGGTTGTTGTGCTGGCGGTTGTCATAGTGTTCTGGTGGGTTGCTATGGTGTTCTGGGTGGTTGCTAGGGCGTTGCTAGGTGGTTGCCATGGTGTTCTGGGTGGTTGCTAGGGCGTTTCTAGGCGGTTGCTATGGTGTTCTGGGTGGTTGCTAGGGCGTTGCAATGCGGTTGCTATAGTGTTCTGGGTGGTTGCTAGGGTGTTGCTAGGCAGTTGCCATGGTGTTCTGGTTGGTTGCTAGGACTTTGCTAGGCAGTTGCTATGGTGTTCTGGGTGGTTGCTAGGGCGTTGGTAGAGCGGTTGCTATGGTGTTCTGGGTGGTTGCTAGGGTGTTTGCTAGACAGTTGCCATGGTGTTCTGGGTTGTTGCTAGGCGTTACTTGGCGGTTGTTATGGTGTTCTGGGTGTTTTGCTAGGGCATTGCTAGGCTGTTGCTTTGGTGTTCTGGGTGGTTGCTTTTGCGTTGCTAGGTAGTTGCTATGGTTATCTAATTGGTTGCTAGGACATTGCTAGGCGGTTGCTATGGTGTCTGGATGTTTGCTAGAGGCGTTGGTACATGCAGTTGCTATGGTGTTCTGGGTGGTTGCTAGGGCTTTGCTAGGTGGTTGCCATGGTGCTCTGGGTGGTTTCTAGGGCATTTCCTGAGTGAATTTACTATGGTGTGTTCTGGGTGGTTGCAAGGGCGTTGCAAGGCAGTTACTATGGTGTTCTGGGTGGTTGCTAGGGCATTGCTCGGCAATTGCTATTGTGTTCACAAGTGGTTTGCTGGGGAGTTGCTAAATGGGATGCTATGGTGTTCTGGAAGGTTGCTAGGGCACTGTAAGGCGGGTTTCTATGGAATTCTGGGTGTTTGCTAAAAAAGGGGTTGCTAGGTGCTTGCTTGGTTCTGGATGTTGCTAGGCGTTCTTTGGATGGT
>CM056196.1:54161239-54215471 GCA_029692085.1 Gymnothorax javanicus
GGTGTTCTGGGTAGTTGCTAGGGTGTTGCTAGGCAGTTGCTATGGTGTTCTGGCTGCTCGCTAGGGTGTTGCTAGCCGGTTGCCATAATGTCCTGGGTGGTTGCTATGGTGTTCCTGTTGGTTGCTAGGAAATTGCTAGGTAGTTTCTAAGGTGTTCTGGGTGATGGCTAAGACTTTACTAGGCAGTTGCTATGGTGTTCTGGGAGGTTGCTAGGATGTTGGTAGGCGGTTGCTATGGTGTTCTGGGTGGTTGCTAGGGCGTTGCTAGCGGTTGCTATGGTGTTCTGGGTGGTTGCAAGAGCGTTGCAAGGCGGTTGCTATGGTGTTCTGGGTGGTTGCTAGGGCGATGCTCGGCGGTTGCGATGGTGTTCAAGGTGGTTGCTAGGGCGTTGTTAGGTGGTTGCCATGGTGTTCTGGGTGGTTGTAAGGGCGTTTCTAGGCGGTTGCTATGGTGTTCTTGGTGGTTGCTAGGGCGATGCTCGGCGGTTGCTATAGTGTTCTGGGTGGTTGCTATGCGGTTGCCATGGTGTTCTGTGTGGTTACTAGTGCATTTCTAGACGGTCGCTATGGTGTTCTAGGTGGTTGCGAGGGCTTTGCTACGCGGTTGCGTTGGTGATCTTGGTGGTTGCTAGGGTGTTGCAAGGAGGTTGCTATGGTGTTCTGGGTGGTTGCAAGGGCATTGCTAGGCAGTTGCTATGGTGATCTGGGAGGTTGCTAGGGAGATTGCGAGGCGGTTGCTATGGTGTTCTGAGTGCTTGCTAGGGCGTTGCTAGGCAATTGCGATGGTGTTCAAGGTTGTTGCTAAGGAGTTAGTAGGCGGTTGCTGTGGTGATCTGGGTGGTTGCAAGAGTGTTGCTAGGCGGTTGCTATGGTGTTCTGGGTGGTTGCAGGAGTGTTGTTAGGCGGTTGCTATGGTGTTCTGGGTGGTTGCTAGGGCATTGCTAGGCAGTTGCGATGGTGTTCAAGGTTGTCGCTAAGGAGTTAGAAGGCGGTTGCTGTGGTGATCTGGGTGGTTGCAAGAGTGTTGCTAGGCGGTTGCTATGGTGTTCTGGGTGGTTGCAGGAGTGTTGTTAGGCGGTTGCTATGGTGTTCTGGGTGGTTGCTAGGGTATTTCTAGGCAGTTGACTAGGAGTTTAATATGGTTGCTAGGGCATTGCTAGGTGGTTGCCATGGTGTTCTGGGTGGTTGCTAGGGCGTTGCTAGGCGCATGCCATGGTGTTCTGGGTGTTTACTAGGGCATTTCTAGGCGGTTGCTATTGTGTTCTGTTTGGTTGCTAGAGCATTGCTAGGCCGTTGCGATGGTGTTCTGGGCGGTTTCTAGGGCGTTGCAATCAGTTGCTACAGTGATCTGGGTGGTTGGTAGGGTGTTGCTAGGCGGTTGCTATGGTTTTCTGGATGGTTGCTAGGGCGTTGCTAGGCATTTGCTATGGTGTTCAGAGTGGTTGCTAGGGCGTTGCAAGGAGGCTGCCATGGTGTTCTGGGTGGTTGCGAGGGCATTTCCAGGCGGTTGTTACGGTGTTCTGGGTGGTTGCTTGGGCATTGTTAGGCAGTTGCTATGGAGTTCTGGGTGGTTGTTAGGGCATTGCTAGGTGGTTGCTATGGTGTTCTGGGTGGTTGCTAGGGCGTTGTTAGGCGGTTGCTATGATGTTCTGGGTGGCTGCTAGGGCGTTGCCAGGTGGTTGCTATGGTGTTCGGGGTGGTTGCCAGGGCGTGGCTCGGCGGTTGCTATGGTGTTCTGGGTGGTTGCAAGAGCGTTGCAAGGCGGTTGCTATGGTGTTCTGGATGGTTGCTAGGGCGTTGCTAGGCGGTTGCCATGGTGTTCTGGGTGGTTGCTTTTGCATTTCTAGGTAGTTGCTATGGTTATCTGGGTGGTTGCGAGGGTGTTGCTAGGCGGTTGCTATGGTGTTCTGGGTGGTTGCTAGGGCATTGCTAGGCGGTTGCTATGGTGTTCTTGGTGGTTGCTAGGGTGTTACTCGGCGGAAGCTATGGTGTTCTGGGTGGTTGCTAGGGTGTTGCTAGGCAGTTGCGATGGTGTTCTGGCTGGTTGCTAGGGTGTTGCTAGCCGGTTGCCATAGTGTTCTGGGTGGTTGCTATGGTGTTCTGGGTGGTTGTTAGGGGGTTGGTAGGCGGTTGTTATGGTGTTCTGGGTGGTTGCTAGGGTGTTGCTTGGCAGTTGCCATGGTGTTCTGGGTTGTTGCTAGGGCGTTACTAGGGGGTTGCTATGGTGTTCTGGGTGGTTGCTAGGGTGTTGCAAGACGGTTGCAATGGTATTCTGGGTGGTTGCTTTTGCGTTGCTAGGTAATTGCTATGGTTATCTGGGTGGTTGCTCGGGTGTTGCTAGGCGGTTGCTATGATGTTCTGGGTGGTTGCTAGGGCTTTGCTAGGCAGTTGCGTTGGTGTTCAGGATGGTTGCTAGGGCGTTGCTAGGTGGTTGCCATGGTGATCTGGGTGGTTGCTAGAGGCGTTGCTCGGCGGTTTGCTATGGTGTTCTGGGTGGTTGCTAGGGCGTTGCTAGGCAGTTGCCATGGTGTTCTGGGTGGTTGCTTTGGTGTTTCTAGGCTGTTGCTATGGTGTTCTGGGTGATTGCTAGGGCGTTGCTGGGCGGTTATTATGGTGTTTTGGGTGATTGCTAGGGTGTTGTTAGGCAGTTGCCATAGTGTTCTGGGTGGTTGCTAGGGCGTTGCTACAGGGCGGTTGCCATGGTGTTCTTGGGTGGTTGCTAGGGCGTTGATAGTCAGTTGCTATTGTGTTCTGGGTCGTTCCTAGGGTGTTGCTAGGCGGTTGCTATGGTGTTCTGGCTGGTTGCTAGGGTGTTGCTAGCCGGTTGCCATAGTGTTCTGGGTGGTTGCTATGGCGTTCTGGTGGTTGTTAGGACGTTGCTTAGTTGTTTCTATGGTGTTCTGGGTGGTTGCTAGGACGTTGCTAGGCAGTTGCTATGGTGTTCTGGTGGTTGCTATGGCATTGGTAAGGCGGTTGCTATGGTTTTCTGGGTGGTGGCTAGGGCGTTAATGGCGTGTTGCTATGGTGTTCTGGGTGGCGGCAAGGGCGTTACTTGGCAGTTGCTATATGGTGTTCAGGGTGGTTGCTAGGGCGCACTAGGCGGTTGCTATAGTATTCTGGGTGGTTGCAAGGGTGTTGCTAGGCAGTGGCCTTGGTGTTCTGGGTGGTTGCTTGGGCGTTGCTAGGTGGTTGCTATGGTGTTCTGGGTGGTTGCTAGGACGTTTCTAGATAATTGCTATGGAGGTCTGGGCGGTTGCTAGGACATTGGTAGGCCGTTGCTATAGTGTTCTGGATGGTTGCTAGGGTGTTGCCAGGCGGTAGCCTTGGTGTTCTGGCTGGTTGCTAGGGTGTTGCTTGGCGGTTACTATGGTGTTCTGGGTGGTTGCTTTTACATTGTTAGGTAGTTGCTATGGTTTTATGGGTGGTTGCTAGGGTGTTGCTAGGCGGTTGCTATGGTGTTCTGGGTGGTTGCTACGGCATTGCTTGGCAGTTGGTATGGTGTACAGCGTGGTTTCTAGGGCGTTGCCAGGTGGTTGCCATGGTGTTCTGGGTGGTTGCTAGGGCGTTTCCAGGCAGTTGCTAGGGTGTTCTGGGTGGTTGCTAGGCCTTTGCTCGGCGGTTGCTATGGTTTTTCTGGGTGCTTGCTAAAAAGCGTTGCTTTCGGCGGTTCTCATGGTGTAATGGGGGGTTGCTAGGGTGTTTATAGGCAGTTGCTATGGTGTTCTGGCTGGTTGCTAGGGCGTTGCTAGGCGGTTTCTATGGTGTTTTGGGTGGTTGCTAGGGTGTTGCTAGTCAGTTGCCATAGTGTAATGGGTGGTTGCAAGGGCGTTGCTAGGCGGCTGCCATGGTGTTCTGGGGGGATGCTAGGGTGTTGCTAGGCGTTTGCTATGGTGTTCTGGGTGGTTGCTAGGGTGTTGCTAGGCGGTTGCTATGGTGTTCTGGTTGGTTGCTAGGGTGTTGGTAGCCGGTTGCCATCGTGTTCTGGGTGGTTGTTATGGTGTTCTGGGTGGTTGCTAGGACGTTGCTAGGTAGTTTCTATTGTGTTCTGGTTGGTTGCTAGGACTTTGCTAGGCAGTTGCTATGGCTTTCTGGGTGGTAGCTAGGGCGTTGGTAGGCAGTTGCAATGGTGTTCTGGGTGGTTTCTAGAGTGTTGCTAGACAGTTGCCATGGTGTTTTGGGTTGTTGCTAGGGCGTTACTAGGCGGTTGTTTTGGTGTTCTCGGTGTTTGTTAGGGCGTTGCTAGGCGGTTGCTATGGTGTTCTGGGTGGATGCTTTTGCATTGCTAGGTACTTGCTATGGTTATCTGCATGGTAGCTAGGGTGTTTCTAGGCGGTTGCTATGGTGTTCTGGGTGGTTGCTAGGGCGTTGCTAGGCGGTTTATATGGTGTTTTGGGTGATTGCTAGGGTGTTGCTAGGCAGTTGCCATAGTGTTCTGGGTGGTCGCTAGGGCGTTGCTAGGTGGTTGCCATGGTGTTCTGGGTGGTTTCTAGGGCGTTGCTAGGCAGTTGCTATGGTGTTCTGGGTGGTTGCTAGGGTGTTGCTAGGCAGTTGCTATGGTGTTCTGGCTGGTTGCGAGGGTGTTGCTATCCAGTTACCATAGTCTCCTGGGTGGTTGCTATGGTGTTCCGGTTGGTTGCTAGGACATTGCTAGGTAGTTTCTATGGTGTTCTGGGTGATGGCTAGGACTTTACTAGGCAGTTGCTATGGTGTTCTGGGTGGTTGCTACGGTGTTGGTAGGCGGTTGCTATGGTGTTCTGGGTTGTTGCTAAGGCGTTACTAGGCGGTTGTTATGGTGTTCTGGGTGGTTGCTAGGGCGTTGCTAAGCGGTTGCTATGGTGTTCTGGGTGGTTGCTTTTGCGTTGCTAGGTAGTTGCTATGGTTATCTCGGTGGTTGCTACGGTGATGCTAGGTAGTTGCTATGGTGTTCAGGGTGGTTGCTAGGGCGTTGCTAGGAGTTTGCCATAGTGTTCTGGGTGGTTGCGAGGGGATTTCTAAGCGGTTGTTATAGTGTTCTGGGTGGTTGCTTGGGCATTGTTAGGCAGTTGCTATGGAGTTCTGGGTGGTTGCTAGGGCATTGCTAGGTGGTTGCTATGGTGTTCTGGTGGTTGCTAAGACGTTGCTAGGTAGTTTATATGGTGTTCTGGGTGGTTGCTAGGACTTTGCTAGGCAGTTGCCATGGTGTTCTGGGTGGTTGCTAGGGCGTTGGTAGGCGGTTGCTATGGTGTTCTGGGTGGTTGCTAGGGCGTTTCAAAGGCGGTTGCTATGGCGTTCTGGGTGGCGGCTAGGGCGTTACTAGGCAGTTGCTATGATGTTCAGGGTGGTTGCAAGGGCGTTGCTAGGCGGTTGCTATAGTGGTCTGGGTTGTTGCTAGGGTGTTGCGAGGCAGTGGCCTTGGTGTTCTGGGTGGTTGCTTGGGCGTTGCTAGGTGGTTGCTATGGTGTTCTTGGTGGTTGCTAGGACGTTTCTAGTTAATTGCTATGGTGATCTGGGCGGTTGCTAGGACATTGGTAGGCGGTTGCTATAGTTTTCTGGATGGTTGCTAGGGTGTTACCAGGCCGTAGCCTTTGTGTTCTGGCTGGTTGCTAGGGTGTTGCTTGGCAGTTGCTATGGTGTTCTGGGTGGTTGCTTTTACGTTGTTAGGTAGTTGCTTTGGTTATCTGGGTGGTTGCTAGGGTGTTGCTAGGCGGTTGCTATGGTGTTCTGGGTGGTTGCTAGGGCATTGCTTGGCAGTTGCTATGCTGTTCAAGGTGGTTGATAAGGCGTTGCCAGGTGGTTGCCATGGAGTTCTGGGTGGTTGCTAGGGCGTTTCTAGGCGGTTGCTATGGTGTTCTGGCTGGTTGCAAGGCCATTGCTCAGCGGTTGCTATGGTGTTCTGGGTGGTTGCTAAGGCGTTGCTAGGCGGTTGCCATGGTGTAATGGGGGGTTGCTAGCGTGTTTCTAGGCGGTTGCTATGGTGTTCTGGGTGGTTGCTAGGGCGTTGCTAGGCAGTTTCTAGGGTGTTTTGGGTGGTTGCTAAGGTGTTGCTAGACAGTTGCCATAGTGTTCTGGGTGGTTGCTAGGGCGTTGCTAGGCGGCTGCCATGGTGTTCTGGGGGGTTGCTAGGGCGTTGCTAGGCGTTTGCTATGGTGTTCTGGGTGGTTGCTAGGGGCGTTGCAAGAGGCTGCCATGGTGTTCTGGGGGTTGCTAGGGCGTTGCAAGGCATTTGCTGTGGTTTTCTGGTTGCTTGCTAGGGTGTTGCTAGGCGGATGCTTTGGTGTTCTGGCTGGTTGCTAGGGCGTTGCTAGGAGGTTGCCATGGTGTTCTCGGTGGTTGCGAGGGCATTTCCAGGCGGTTGTTATGGTGTTCTGGGTGGTTGCTTGGGCATTGTTAGGCAGTAGCTATGGAGTTCTGGGTGGTTGCTAGGGCATTGCTTGGTTTTTGCTATGGTGCTCTGGGTGGCTGCTAGGACGTTGCCAAGTGGTTGCTATGGTGTTCGGGGTGGTTGCTAGGGCGTTGCTCGGCGGTTGCTATGGTGTTCTGGGTGGTTGCAAGAGCATTGCAAGGCGGTTGCTATGGTGTTCTGGGTGGTTGCTAGGGCGTTGCTAGGCGGTTGCTATGGTGTTCTGGGTGGTTGCTTTTGCGTTTCTAGGTAGTTGCTATGGTTATCTGGGTGGTTGCTAGGGTGTTGATAGGCGGTTGCTATGGTGTTCTGGGTGGTTGCTAGGGCGTTGCTAGGCGGTTGCTATGGTGTTCTGGGTGGTTGCTAGGGTGTTGCTAGGCGGAAACTATGGTGTTCTGGGTGGTTGCTAGGGTGTTGCTAGGCAGTTGCTATGGTGTTCTGGCTGGTTGCTAGGGTGTTGCTAGCCGGTCGCCATAGTGTTCTGGGTGGTTGCTATGGTGTTCTGGGTGGTTGTTAGGGCATTGGTAGGCGGTTGCTATGGCGTTCTGGGTGGTTGCAAGGGTTTTGCTGGGCAGTTGCCATGGTGTTCTGGGTTGTTGCTAGGGCGTTACTAGGCGGTTGCTATGGTGTTCTGGGTGGTTGCTAGGGCGTTGCTAGGCGGTTGCAATGGTATTCTGGCTGGTTGCTTTTGCGTTGTTAGGTAATTGTTATGGTTTTCTGGGTGGTTGCTAGGGTGTTGCTAGGCGGTTGCTATGATGTTCTGGGTGGTTGCTAGGGATTTGCTAGGCAGTTGCTATGGTGTTCAGGGTGGTTGCTAGGGCGTTGCTAGGTGGTTGACATGGTGTTCTGGGTGGATGCTAGGGCGAGCTCGGCGGTTGCTATGGTGTTCTGGGTGGTTTCTAGGGCGTTGCTAGCCGGTTGCCATGGTGTTCTGGGTGGTTGCTATGGTGGTTTCTAGGCGGTTGCTATGGTCAGGGGTGGTTGCTAGGGCGTTGCTGGGCGGTTTCTATGGTGTTTTGAGTCATTGCTAGGGTGTTGCTAGGCAGTTGCCATAGTGTTCTGGGTGGTTTCTAGGGCGTTGCTAGGCGGTTGCCATGGTGTTCTGGGTGGTTGCTAAGGCGTTGTTAGTCGGTTGCTTTAGTGTTCTGGGTTCTTTCCTAGGGTGTTGCTAGGCGGTTGCTATGATGTTCTGGCTGGTTGCTAGGGTGTTGCTAGCCGGTTGCCATAGTGTTCTGGGTGGTTGCTATGGTGTTCTGGTGGTTGTCAGGACGTTGCTTGGTAGTTTCTATGGTGTTGTGGTTGGTTGCTAGGACTTTGCTAGGCAGTTGCTATGGTGGTCTGGGTGGGTGCAAGAGTGTTGCAAGGCGGTTGCTATGGTGCTCTGGGTGGTTGCTACGGCGTTGTTAGGCGGTTGCTATGGTGTTCTGGGTGGTTTCATTTGCGTTTCTAGGTAGTGCCTATGGTAATCTGGGTGGTTGCTAGGGTGTTGTTTGGCGGTTGCTATGGTGTTCTGGGTGGTTGCTAGGGTGTTGCTTGCCGTTTGCCATAGTGTTCTGGGTTGTTGCTATGGTGTTCTGGGTGGTTGTTAGGGCGTTGGTAGGCGGTTGCTATGGTGTTCTGGGTGGTTGCTAGGGTGTTGCTGGGCAGTTGCCATGGTGTTCTGGGTTGTTGCTAGGTTGTTACTAGGCGGTTGCTATGGTGTTCTGGGTGGTTGCTAGGGCGTTGATAGGCGGTTGCTATGGTATTCTGGGTGGTTGCTTTTGCGTTGCTAGGTAATTGCTATGGTTATCTGGGTGGTTGCTATGGTGTTGCTAGGCGGTTGCTATGATGTTCTGGGTGGTTGCTAGGGATTTGCTAGGCAGTTGCTATGGTGTTCAGGGTGGTAGCTAGGGTGTTGCTAGGTGGTTGCCATGGTGTTCTGGGTGGTTACTAGGGCGTTGGTCGGCGGTTGCTATGGTGTTCTGGGTGGTTGCTAGGGCGTTGCTAGGCGGTTGCCATGGTGTTCTGGGGAAGTTGCTAGGGTGTTGCTAGGCAGTTGCCATAGTGTTATGGGTGGTCGCAAGGGCGTTGCTAGGTGGTTGCCATGGTGTTCTGGGTGGTTGCTAGGGCTTTGCTAGGCGGTTGCTATGGTGTTCTGGGTAGTTGCGAGGGTGTTGCTAGGCAGTTGCCATGGTGTTCTGGCTGCTTGCTAGGGTGTTGCTAGCCGTTTGCCATAATGTCCTGGGTGGTTGCTATGGTGTTCCTGTTGGTTGCTAGGAAATTGCGAGGTAGTTTCTATGGTGTTCTGGGTGATGGCTAAGACTTTACTAGGCAGTTGCTATGGTGTTCTGGGTGGTTGCTAGGATGTTGGTAGACGGTTGCTATGGTGTTCTGGGTTGTTGCTAAGGCGTTACTAGGCGGTTGCTACGGTGCTCTGGGTGGTTGCTAGGGCGATGCTCGGCGGTTGCTATAGTGTTCTGGGTGGTTGCTAGGCGGTTGCCATGGTGTTCTGCGTGTTTACTAGTGCGTTTCCAGACGTTCGCTATGATGTTCTAGGTGGTTGCGAGGGCTTTGCTACGCGGTTGCGTTGGTGATCTTGGTGGTTGCTAGGGTGTTGCTAGGAGGTTGCTATGGTGTTCTGGGTGGTTGCAAGGGCATTGCTAGGCAGTTGCTATGGTGATCTGGGAGGTTGCTAGGGAGTTGCGAGGCGGTTGCTATGGTGTTCTGAGTGGTTGCTAGGGCGTTGCTAGGCAATTGCCAAGGAGTTCTAGGTGGTTGCTGGGTGTTGCTAGGCGGTTGCTATGGTGTTCTGGGTGGTTGCTAGGGCATTGCTAGGCAGTTGCGATGGTGTTCAAGGTGGTTGCTACGGAGTTATTAGGCGGTTGCTGTGGTGATCTGGGTGGTTGCAAGAGTGTTGCTAGGCGTTTGCTATGGTGTTCTGGGTGGTTGCAGGAGTGTTGTTAGGCGGTTGCTATGGTGTTCTGGGTGGTTGCTAGGGTGTTTCTAGGCAGTTGACTAGGAGTTTAATATGGTTGCAAGGGCATTGCTAGGTGGTTGCCATGGTGTTCTGGGTGGTTGCTAGGGCGTTGCTAGGCGCATGCCATGGTGTTCTGGGTGTTTACTAGGGCGTTTCTAGGCAGTTGCTATGGTGTTCTGGGTGGTTGCTACGGTGTTGGTTGGCGGTTGCTATGGTGTTCTGGGTTGTTGCTAAGGCGTTACTAGGTGGTTGTTATGGTGTTCTGGGTGGTTGCTAGGGCGTTGCTAAGCGGTTGCTATGGTGTTCTGGGTGGTTGCTTTTGCGTTGCTAGGTAATTGCTATGGTTATCTCGGTGGTTGCTACGGTGATGCTAGGTAGTTGCTATGGTGTTCAGGGTGGTTGCTAGGGCGTTGCTAGGAGTTTGCCATAGTGTTCTGGGTGGTTGCGAGGGGATTTCTAAGCGGTTGTTATAGTGTTCTGGGTGGTTGCTTGGGCATTGTTAGGCAGTTGCTATGGAGTTCTGGGTGGTTGCTAGGGCATTGCTAGGTGGTTGCTATGGTGTTCTGGGTGGTTGCTAGGGCGTTGCTAGGCGGTTGCAATGGTTTACTGGGTGGCTGCTAGGGCGTTGCTAGGTGGTTGCTATGGTGTTCTGGGTTGCTGCTAGGGCGTTGCTAGCGGTTGCTATGGTGTTCTGAGTGGTTGCAAGAGCGTTTGCAAAGGCGGTTGCTATGGTGTTCTGGGTGGTTGCTAGGGCGATGCTCGGCGGTTGCTATCGTGTTCTGGGTGGTTGCTAGGCAGTTGCCATGGTGTTCTGGGTCGTGACTAGTGCGTTTCTAAACGGTCGCTATGGTGTTCTAGGTGGTTGCGAGGGCGTTGCTACGCAGTTGCGTTGGCGATCTCGGTGGTTGCTAGGGTGTTGCTAGTCATTTGCTATGGTGTTCTGGGTGGTTGCAAGGGCATTGCTAGGCAGTTGCGATGGTGTTCAAGGTGGTTGCTAAGGAGCTAGTAGGCGGTTGCTGTGGTGATCTGGGTGGTTGCAAGAGTGTTGCTAGGCAGTTGCTATGGTGTTCTGGGTGGTTGCAAGAGTGTTGCTAGGCGATTGCTATGGTGTTCTGGGTGGTTGCTAGGGTGTGTCTAGGCAGTTGCCTTGGAGTTTAATATGGTTGCTAGGGCATTGCTAGGAGGTTGCCGTGGTGTTCTGGGTGTTTGCTAGGGCGTTGCTAGGCGCATGACATGGTGTTCTGGGTGGTTGCTAGGGCGTTTCTAGGCGGTTGCTTTTGTGTTCTGTTTGGTTGCTAGAGCATTGCTAGGCAGTTGCGATGGTGTTCTGGGTGCTTGCTTAGGCATTTCTATCAGTTGCTACGGTGATCTGGGTGGTTGGAAGGGTGTTGCAGGGCGGTTGCTATGGTGATTTGGATGGTTGCTAGGGCGTTGCAAAGCAGTTGCTATGGTGTTCAGTGTGGTTGCTAGGGCGTTGCTAGGAGGTTGCCATGGTGTTCTGGGTGGTTGCGAGGGCATTTTCAGGCGGTTGTTATGGTGTTCTGGGTGGTTGCTTGAGCATTGTTAGGCAGTTGCTATGGAGTTCTGGGTGGTTGCTAGGGCATTGCTTGGTGGTTGCTATGGTGTTCTGGGTGGTTGCTAGGGCGTTGCTAGGCGGTTGCTATGGTGTTCTGGGTGGCTGCTAGGGCGTTGCCAGGTGGTTGCTAAGGTGTTCGGGGTGGTTGCTAGGGCGTTGCTCGGCGGTTGCTATGGTGTTCTGGGTGGTTGCTAGGGCGATGCAAGGCGGTTGCTATGGTGTTCTGGGTGGTTGCTTTTGCGTTTCTAGGTAGTTGCTATGGTTATCTGGGTGGTTGCTAGGGTGTTGATAGGCGTTTGCTATGGTGTTCTGAGTGGTTGCTAAGGCGTTGCTAGGCGGTTGCTCTGGTGGTCTGGGTGGTTGCTAGGGTGTTGCTAGGCAGTTGCTATGGTGTTCTGGCTGGTTGCTAGGGTGTTGCTAGCCGGTTGCCATAGTGTTCTGGGTGGTAGCTATGGTGTTCTGGGTGGTTGTTAGGGCGTTGGTAGGCGGTTGCTATGGTGTTTTGGCTGGTTGCTAGGGTGTTGCTAGCCGGTTGCCATAGTGTTCTGGGTGGTTGCCATGGTGTTCTGGGTGGTTGTTAGGGCGTTGGTAGGCGGTTGCTATGGTGTTCTGGGTGGTTGCTAGGGTGTTGCTGGGCAGTTGCCATGGTGTTCTGGGTTGTTGCTAGGGCGTTACTAGGCGGTTGCTATGGTGTTCAGGGTGGTTGCTAGGGCGTTGCTAGGCGGTTGCAATGGAATTATGGGTGGTTGCTTCTGAGTTGCTAGGTAATTGCTATGGTTATCTGGGTGGTTGCTAGGGTGTTGCTAAGCGGTTGCTATGATGTTCTGGGTGCTTGCTAGGGCTTTGCTAGGCAGTTGCTATGGTGTTCAGGGTGGTTGCTAGGGCGTTGCTAGGAGGTTGCCATGGTGTTCTGGGTGGTTGCTAGGGCGAGCTCGGCGGTTGCTATGGTGTTCTAGGTGGTTGCTAGGGCGTTGCTAGGCGGTTGCCATGGTGTTCTGGTTCGTTGCTAGGGTGTTTTTCGGCGGTTGCTATGATGTTCTGAGTGGTTGCTAGGCCGTTGCTGGGCGGTTTCTATGGTGTTTTGGGTGATTGCTAGGGTGTTGCTCGGCGGTTGCTATAGTGTTCTGGGTCATTCCTAGGGTGTTACTAGACGGTTCCAATGGTGTTCTGGCTGGTTGCTAGGGTGTTGTTAGCCGGTTGCCATAGTGATCTGGGTGGTTGCTATGGTGTTCTGGTGGTTGCTAGGACGTTGCTAGGTAGTTTCTATGGTGTTCTGGGTGGTTGCTAGGACTTTGCTAGGCAGTTGCTATGGTGTTCTGGGAGGTTGCTAGGGCGTTGGTAGGCGGTTGCTATGGTGTTCTGGGTGGTTGCTAGGGCGTTTCAAGGCGGTTGCTATGGTGTTCTGGGTGGCGGCTAGGGCGTTACTAGGCAGTTGCTATGATGTTCAGGGTGGTTGCAAGGGCGTAGCTAGGCGGTTGCTATAGTGGTCTGGGTGGTTGCTAGGGTGTTGATAGGCGGTTGCTATGGTGTTCTGGGTGGTTGCAAGGGCGTTGCTAGGCGGTTGCTATGGTGTTCTGGGTGGTTGCTAGGGTGTTGCTAGGCGGAAACTATGGTGTTCTGGGTGGTTGCTAGGGTGTTGCTAGGCAGTTGCTATGGTGTTCTGGCTGGTTACTAGGGTGTTGCTAGCCGGTCGCCATAGTGTTCTGGGTGGTTGCTATGGTGTTCTGGATGGTTGCTAGGGTTTTGCTGGGCAGTTGCCATGGTGTTCTGGGTTGTTGGTAGGGCGTTACTAGCCGGTTGCTATGGTGTTCTGGGTGATTGCTATGGCGTTGCTAGGCGCTTGCAATGGTATTCTGGCTGGTTGCTTTTGCGTTGCTAGGTAATTGTTATGGTTATCTGGGTGGTTGCTAGGGTGTTGCTAGGCGGTTGCTATGATGTTCTGGGTGGTTGCTAGGGATTAGCTAGGCAGTTGCTATGGTGTTCAGGGTGGTTGCTAGGGCGTTGCTAGGTGGTTGACATGGTGTTCTGGGTGGCTGCTAGGGCGAGCTCGGCGGTTGCTATGGTGTTCTGGGTGGTTGCTAGGGCGTTGCAAGGCGGTTGCCATGGTGTTCTGGGTGGTTGCTATGGTGTTTCTAGGCGGTTGCTATGGTGTTCTGGGTGGTTGCTAGGGCGTTGCTGGGCGGTTTATATGGTGTTTTTGGTCATTGCTAGGGTGTTGCTAGGGAGTTGCCATAGTGTTCTGGGTGGTTTCTAGGGCGTTGCTAGGCGGTTGCCATGGTGTTCTGGGTGGTTGCTAGGGCGTTGCTAGTCGGTTGCTATAGTGTTCTGGGTTCTTTCCTAGGGTGTTGCTAGGCGGTTGCTATGGTGTTCTGGCTGGTTGCTAGGGTGTTGCTAGCCGGTTGCCATAGTGTTCTGGGTGGTTGCTATGGTGTTCTGGTGGTTGTTAGGACGTTCCTTGGTAGTTTCTATGGTGTTGTGGGTGGTTGCTAGGACTTTGCTAGGCAGTTGCTATGGTGTTCTGGGTGGTTGCTAGGGCGTTGTTAGGCGGTTGCTATGGTGTTCTGGGTGGTTTCATTTGCGTTTCTAGGTAGTGCCTATGGTTATCTGGGTGTTTGCTAGGGTGTTGTTTGGCGGTTGCCATGGTGTTCTGGGTGGTTGCTAGGGTGTTGCTTGCCGTTTGCCATAGTGTTCTGGGTTGTTGCTATGGTGTTCTGGGTGGTTGTTAGGGCGTTGGTAGGCGGTTGCTATGGTGTTCTGGGGGGTTGCTAGGGTGTTGCTGGGCAGTTGCCATGGTGTTCTGGGTTGTTGCTACGTTGTTACTAGGTGGTTGCTATGGTGTTCTGGGTGGTTGGTAGGGCATTGCTAGGCGGTTGCTATGGTATTCTGGCTGGTTGCTTTTGCGTTGCTAGGTAATAGCTATGGTGATCTGGGTGGTTGCTATGGTGTTGCTAGGCGGTTGCTATGATGTTCTGGGTGGTTGCTAGGGCTTTGCTAGGCAGTTGCTATGGTGTTCAGGGTGGTTGCTAGGGTGTTGCTAGGTGGTTGCCATGGTGTTCTGGGTGGTTACTAGGGCGTTGGTCGGCGGTTGCTATGGTGTTCTGGGTGGTTGCTAGGGCGTTGTTAGGCGGTTGCCATGGTGTTCTGGGTGGTTGTTAGGGTGTATCTAGGCGGTTGCTATGGTGTTCTGGGTGGTTGCTAGGGCGTTGCTGGGCGTTTTCTATGGTGTTTTGGGTGATTACTAGGGTGTTGCTAGGCAGTTGCCATAGTGTTCTGGGAGGTTGCTAGGGCGTTGCTAGGCGGTTGCCATGGTGTTCTGGGTGGTTGCTAGGGCGTTGCTAGGCTTTTGCTATATTGTTCTGGGTCGATCCTAGGGTGTTGCTTGGCGGTTGCTATGGTGTTCTGGCTGGTTGCTAGGTTGTTGCTAGCCGGTTGCCATATTGTTCTGGGTGGTTGCTATGGTGTTCTGGGTGGTTGCTAGGACGTTGCTAGGTAGTTTCTATGGTGTTCTGGGTGGTTGCTAGGACTTTGCTAGGCAGTTGCTATGGTGTTCTGGGTGGTTGCTAGGGCGTTGCTAGGCGGTTGCTATGGTGTGTGCAGGGTGGTTGCTAGGGCGTTTCAAAGGCGGTTGCTATGGTGTTCTGGGTGGCGGCTAGGGCGTTACTAGGCAGTTGCTATGGTGTTCAGGGTGGTTGCTAGGGCGTTGCTAGGCGGTTGCTAAAGTGTTCTGGGTGGTTGCTAGAGTGTTGCTAGGCAGTGGCCTTGGTGTTCTGGGTGGTTGCTTGGGCATTGCTAGGTGGTTGCTATGGCGTTCTGGGTGGTTGCTAGGACATTTGTAGGCGGTTGCTATAATGTTCTGGGTGATTGCTAGGGTGTTGCTAGGCAGTAGCCTTGGTGTTCTGGCTGGTTGCTAAGGCATTGCTTGGCAGTTGCTATGGTGTTCTGGGTTGTTGCTTTTACGTTGCTAGGTAGTTGCTATGGTTATCTGGGTGGTTGCTAGCGTGTTGCTAGGCGGTTGCTATGGTGTTCTGGGTGGTTGCTAGGGCATTGCTTGGCAGTTGCTATGGTGTTCAGGGTGGTAACTAGGGCGTTGACAGGTGGTTGCCATGGTGTTCTGGGTTGTTGCTAGGGCGTTTCTAGGCGGTTGCTATGGTGTTCTGGCTGGTTGCTAGGCCGTTGCTCGGCGGTTGCTCTGGTGTTCTGGGTGGTTACAAAGGCGTTGCTAGGCGGTTGCCATGGTGTAATGGGGGGTTGCTAGGGTGTTTCAAGGCGGTTGCTATGGTGTTCTGGGTGGATGCTAGGGCGTTGCTAGGCGGTTTCTATGGTGTTTTGGGTGGTTGCTAGGGTGTTGCTAGGCAGTAGCCATAGTGTTCTGGGTGGTTGCTAGGGCGTTGCAAGGCGGCTGCCATGGTGTTCTGGGGGTTGCTAGGGCTTTGCTAGGCATTTGCTATGGTTTTCTGGTTGGTTGCTAGGGTGTTGCTAGGCAGTTGCTATGGTGTTCTGGCTGGTTGCTAGGGTGCTAGTAGCCGGTTGCCATTGTGTTCTTGGTGGTCGCAATGGTGTTCTGGGTGGTTGCTAGGGCGTTGTTAGGCGGTTGCCATGGTGTTCTGGGTGGTTGTTAGGGTGTATCTAGGCGGTTGCTATGGTGTTCTGGGTGGTTGCTAGGGCGTTGCTGGGCGTTTTCTATGGTGTTTTGGGTGATTACTAGGGTGTTGCTAGGCAGTTGCCATAGTGTTCTGGGAGGTTGCTAGGGCGTTGCTAGGCGGTTGCCATGGTGTTCTGGGTGGTTGCTAGGGCGTTGCTAGGCTTTTGCTATATTGTTCTGGGTCGATCCTAGGGTGTTGCTTGGCGGTTGCTATGGTGTTCTGGCTGGTTGCTAGGGTGTTGCTAGCCGGTTGCCATATTGTTCTGGGTGGTTGCTATGGTGTTCTGGGTGGTTGCTAGGACGTTGCTAGGTAGTTTCTATGGTGTTCTGGGTGGTTGCTAGGACTTTGCTAGGCAGTTGCTATGGTGTTCTGGGTGGTTGCTAGGGCGTTGCTAGGCGGTTGCTACGGTGTGCAGGGTGGTTGCTAGGGCGTTTCAAGGCGGTTGCTATGGTGTTCTGGGTGGCGGCTAGGGCGTTACTAGGCAGTTGCTATGGTGTTCAGGGTGGTTGCTAGGGCGTTGCTAGGCGGTTGCTAAAGTGTTCTGGGTGGTTGCTAGAGTGTTGCTAGGCAGTGGCCTTGGTGTTCTGGGTGGTTGCTTGGGCATTGCTAGGTGGTTGCTATGGCGTTCTGGGTGGTTGCTAGGACATTTGTAGGCGGTTGCTATAATGTTCTGGGTGATTGCTAGGGTGTTGCTAGGCAGTAGCCTTGGTGTTCTGGCTGGTTGCTAAGGCATTGCTTGGCAGTTGCTATGGTGTTCTGGGTTGTTGCTTTTACGTTGCTAGGTAGTTGCTATGGTTATCTGGGTGGTTGCTAGCGTGTTGCTAGGCGGTTGCTATGGTGTTCTGGGTGGTTGCTAGGGCATTGCTTGGCAGTTGCTATGGTGTTCAGGGTGGTAACTAGGGCGTTGACAGGTGGTTGCCATGGTGTTCTGGGTTGTTGCTAGGGCGTTTCTAGGCGGTTGCTATGGTGTTCTGGCTGGTTGCTAGGCCGTTGCTCGGCGGTTGCTCTGGTGTTCTGGGTGGTTACAAAGGCGTTGCTAGGCGGTTGCCATGGTGTAATGGGGGGTTGCTAGGGTGTTTCAAGGCGGTTGCTATGGTGTTCTGGGTGGATGCTAGGGCGTTGCTAGGCGGTTTCTATGGTGTTTTGGGTGGTTGCTAGGGTGTTGCTAGGCAGTAGCCATAGTGTTCTGGGTGGTTGCTAGGGCGTTGCAAGGCGGCTGCCATGGTGTTCTGGGGGTTGCTAGGGCTTTGCTAGGCATTTGCTATGGTTTTCTGGTTGGTTGCTAGGGTGTTGCTAGGCAGTTGCTATGGTGTTCTGGCTGGTTGCTAGGGTGCTAGTGGCGGTTGCCATTGTGTTCTTGGTGGTCGCAATGGTGTTCTGGGTGGTTGCTTGGACATTGCTAGGTAGTTTCTATTGTGTTCTGGTTGGGTGCTAGGACTTTGCTAGGCAGTTGCTATGGCATTCTGGGTGGTAGCTAGGGTGTTGGTAGGCAGTTGCCATGGTGTTCTGGGTTGGTGCTAAGGCGTTTCTAGGCGGTTGTTATGGTGTTCTCGGTGGTTGCTAGGGCGTTGCTAGGCGTTTGCTATGGTGTTCTGGTTGGTTGCTTTTGCATTGCTAGGTACTTGCTATGGTTATCTGCGTGGTAGGTAGGGTGTTTCTATGCGGTTGCTATGGTGTTCTGGGTGGTTTCTATGGCGTTGCTAGGCGGTTTCTATGGTGTTTTGGGTGATTGACAGGGTGTTGCTAGGCAGTTGCCATAGTGTTCTGGGTGGTCGCTAGGGCGTTGCTAGGTGGTTGCCATGGTGTTCTGGGTGGTTGCTAGGGCGTTGCTAGGCGGTTGCTATGGTGTTCTGGGTGGTTGCTAGGGTGTTGCTAGGTGGTTGCTATGGTGTTCTGGCGGGTTGCTAGGGTGTTGCAAGCCGGTTGCCATAGTGTCCTGGGTGGTTGCTATGGTGTTCCGGTTGGTTGCTAGGACGCTGCTAGGTAGTTTCTATGGTGTTCAGGGTGGTTGCTAGGACTTTACTAGGCAGTTGCTATGGTGTTCTGGGTGGTTGCTAGGGTGTTGCTTGGCGGTTGCTATGGAGTTCTGGGTGGTTGCTAGGTTGTTGCTAGGCAGTTGCCATGGTGTTCTGGGTTGTTGCTAAGGCGTTACTAGGCAGTTGTTATGGTGTTCTGGGTGGTTGCTAGGGCGTTGCTAGGTGGTTGCTATGGTGTTCTGGGTGGTTGCTTTTGCGTTGCTCGGTAGTTGCTATGGTTATTTGGGTGGTTGCTACGGTGATGCTAGGCGGTTGCTATGGTGTTCTGGGTGCTTGCTAGGGCGTTGCAAGGTGGTTGCCATGGTGTTCTGGGTGGTTGCTAGGGCTTTTCGAGGCGGTTGCTATGGTTATCTGGGTGTTTGCAAGGCCATTGCTGGGCGGTTGCTATGGTGTTCTGGGTGGTTGCTAGGGCGTTGCTAGGCGGTTGCCATGGTGTTCTGGGTGGTTGCTATGGTGTTTCTAGGCAGTTGCTATGGTTTTCTGGGAGGTTGCTAGGACTTTGCTAGGCAGTTGCTATGGTGTTCTGGGTGGTTGCTAGGGCGTTGGTAGGCGGTTGCGATGGTGTTCTGTGTGGTTGCTAGGGTGTTGCTAGGCAGTTGCAATGGTGTTCTGGGTTGTTGCTAGGGCGTTACTAGGCAGTTGCTATGGTGTTCTGGGAGGTTGCTAGGGCGTTGCAAGGCAGTTGCTATAGTGTTCTGGGAGGTTCCTAGGGTGTTGCTAGGCGGTTGCTATGGTGTTCAGGCTGGTTGCTAGGGTGTTGCTAGCCGGTTGCCATAGTGTTCTGGGTGGTTGCTATGGTGTTCTGAGTGGTTGATAGGACGTTGCTAGGTAGTTTCTATGGTGTTCTAGGTGGTTGCTAGGACTTAGCAAGGCAGTTGCTATGGTGTTTAGGGTGGTTGCGAGGGCGTTTCCAGGCGGTTGTTATGGTGTTCTGGGTGGCAGCAAGGGCGTTACTAGGCGGTTGTTATGGTGTTCTGGGTGGTTGCTAGGGCGTTGCTAGGCGGTTGCGATGGTGTTCTGGGTGGTTGCTGGGGTGTTGCTAGGCAGTTGCCATGGTGTTCTGGTTTGTTGCTAGAGCGTTACTAGGCGCTTGTTATGGTGTTCTGGGAGGTTGCTAGGGCGTCGTTAGGCGGTTGCTATGGTGTTCTGGGTGGTTGCTTTTGCGTTGCTAGGTAATTGCTATGGTTATCTGGGTGGTTGCTACGCTGATGCTAGGCAGTTGCTATGGTGTTCTGGGTGGTTGCTAGTGCGTTGATTGGCAGTTGCTAAGGTGTTCAGGGTGGTTGCTAGAGCGTTGCTAGGTGGTTGCCATGGTGTTCTGGGTGGATGCTACGGCGTTTTGAGGCGGTTGCTATGGTTATCTGGGTGTTTGCAAGACCGTTGCTCGGTGGTTGCTATGGTGTTCTGGGTGGTTGCTAGGGCGTTGCTAGGCGGTTGCCATGGTGTTCTGGGTGGTTGCTAGGGTGTTTCTAGGCGGTTGCTATGGTGTTCTGGGTGGTTGCTATGGCGTTGCTAGGCGGTTTCCTTGGTGTTTTGGGTGATTGCTAGGGTGTTGCTCGGCAGTTGCCATAGTGTTCTGGGTGGTTGCTAGGGTGTTGCTTGGCGGTTGCCATGGTGTTCTGATTGGTTGCTAGGGCGTTGCTAGGCGGTTGCTATGGTGTTCTGGGTGGTTTCTATGGCGTTGCTAGGCGGTTTCTATGGTGTTTTGGGTGATTGACAGGGTGTTGCTAGGCAGTTGCCACAGTGTTCTGGGTGGTCGCTAGGGCGTTGCTAGGTGGTTGCCATGGTGTTCTGGGTGGTTGCTAGGGCGTTGCTAGGCGGTTGCTATGGTGTTCTGGGTGGTTGCTAGGGTGTTGCTAGGTGGTTGCTATGGTGTTCTGGCAGGTTGCTAGGGTGTTGCAAGCCGGTTGCCATAGTGTCCTGGGTGGTTGCTATGGTGTTCCGGTTGGTTGCTAGGACGCTGCTAGGTAGTTTCTATGGTGTTCAGGGTGGTTGCAAGGACTTTACTAGGCAGTTGCTATGGTGTTCTGGGTGGTTGCTAGGGTGTTGCTTGGCGGTTGCTATGGAGTTCTGGGTGGTTGCTAGGTTGTTGCTAGGCAGTTGCCATGGTGTTCTGGGTTGTTGCTAAGGCGTTACTAGGCAGTTGTTATGGTGTTCTGGGTGGTTGCTAGGGTGTTGCTAGGTGGTTGCTATGGTGTTCTGGCTGGTTGCTTTTGCGTTGCTCGGTAGTTGCTATGGTTATTTGGGTGGTTGCTACGGTGATGCTAGGCGGTTGCTATGGTGTTCTGGGTGCTTGTTAGGGCGTTGCTAGGTGGTTGCCATGGTGTTCTGGGTGGTTGCTAGGGCTTTTCGAGGCGGTTGCTATGGTTATCTGGGTGTTTGCAAGGCCGTTGCTAGGCGGTTGCTATGGTGTTCTGGGTGGTTGCTAGGGCGTTGCTAGGCGGTTGCCATGGTGTTCTGGGTGGTTGCTATGGTGTTTCTAGGCAGTTGCTTTGGTTTTCTGGGTGGTTGCTATGGCGTTGCTAGGCAGTTTCTATGGTGTTTTGGGTGATTGCTAGGGTGTTGCCAGGCAGTTGCCATAGTGTTCTGGGTGGTTGCTAGGGTGTTGCTAGGGGGTTGCCATGGTGTTCTGGGTGGTTGCTAGGGCGTTGCTAAGCGGTTGCTATGTTGTTCTGGGTGGTTGCTAGGGTGTTGCTAAGTGGTTGCTATGGTGGTTTGGCTGGTAGCTAGGGTTTTGCTTGCCAGTTGCCATAGTGTTCTGGGTGGTTGCTATGTTGTTCTGGGTGGTTGCTAGGATGTTGCTAGGTAGTTTCTATGGTGTTCTGGGTGGCTGCTAGGACTTTGCTAGGCAGTTGCTATGGTGTTCTGGGTGGTTGCTAGGGCGTTGGTAGGCAGTTGCTATGGTGTTCTGTGTGGTTGCTAGGGTGTTGCTAGGCAGTTGCAATGGTGTTCTGGGTTGTTGCTAGGGCGTTACTAGGCAGTTGCTATGGTGTTCTGGGAGGTTGCTAGGGCGTTGCAAGGCAGTTGCTATAGTGTTCTGGGAGGTTCCTAGGGTGTTGCTAGGCGGTTGCTATGGTGTTCAGGCTGGTTGCTAGGGTGTTGCTAGCCGGTTGCCATACTGTTCTGGGTGGTTGCTATGGTGTTCTGGGTGGTTGATAGGACGTTGCTAGGTAGTTTCTATGGTGTTCTAGGTGGTTGCTAGGACTTAGCAAGGCAGTTGCTATGGTGTTTAGGGTGGTTGCGAGGGCGTTTCCAGGCGGTTGTTATGGTGTTCTGGGTGGCAGCGAGGGCGTTACTAGGCGGTTGTTATGGTGTTCTGGGTGGTTGCTAGGGCGTTGCTAGGCGGTTGCGATGGTGTTTTGGGTGGTTGCTAGGGTGTTGCTAGGCAGTTGCCATGGTGTTCTGGGTTGTTGCTAGAGCGTTACTAGGCGGTTGTTATGGTGTTCTGGGAGGTTGCTAGGGCGTCGTTAGGAGGTTGCTATGGTGTTCTGGGCGGTTGCTTTTGCGTTGCTAGGTAATTGCTATGGTTATCTGGGTGGTTGCTTTGCTGATGCTAGGCAGTTGCTATGGTGTTCTGGGTGGTTGCTAGTGCGTTGATTGGCAGTTGCTAAGGTGTTCAGGGTGGTTGCTATAGCGTTGCTAGGTGGTTGCCATGGTGTTCTGGGTGGTTGCTACGGCGTTTTGAGGCGGTTGCTATGGTTATCTGGGTGTTTGCAAGACTGTTGCTAGGCGGTTGCCATGGTGTTCTGGGTGGTTGCTAGGGTGTTTCTAGGCGGTTGCTATGGTGTTCTGGGTGGTTGCTATGGCGTTGCTAGGCGGTTTCCTTGGTGTTTTGGGTGATTGCTAGGGTGTTGCTAGGCAGTTGCCATAGTGTTCTGGGTGGTTGCTAGGGTGTTGCTTTGCGGTTGCCATGGTGTTCTGATTGGTTGCTAGGGCGTTGCTAGGCGGTTGCTATGGTGTTCTGGGTGGTTGCTTTAGCGTTGTTAGGCGGTTTCCTTGGTGTTTTGGGTGATTGCGAGGGTGTTGCTAGGCAGTTGCCATAGTTTTCTGGGTGGTTGCTAGGGTGTTGCTTGGCGGTTGCCATGGTGTTCTGATTGGTTGCTAGGGCGTTGCTAGGCTGTTGCTATGGTGTTCTGGGTGGTTGCTAGGGTGTTGCTAGGTGGTTGCTATAGTGGTTTGGCTGGTTGCTAGGGTGTTGCTAGACGGTTGCCAAAGTGTTCTGGGTGGTTGCTATGGTGTTCTGGGTGGTTGCTAGGACGTTGCTAGGTAGTTTTTTATGGTGTTCTGGGTGGTTGCTATGGCGTTGCTAGGCGGTTTCCTTGGTGTTTTGGGAGATTGCTAGGGTGTTGCTAGGCAGTTGCCATAGTGTTCTGGGTGGTTGCTAGGGTGTTGCTTGGTGGTTGCTATGGTGTTCTGGGTGGTTGCAAGGGTGTTGCTAGGCAGTTGCCATGGTGTTCTGGGTTGTTGCTAAGGAGTTACTAGGCGGTTGTTATGGTGTTCTGGGTGGTTGCTAGGGCGTTGCTAGGCGGTTGCTATGGTGTTCTGGGTGGTTGCTTTTGCATTGCTCGATAGTTGCTATGGTTATTTGGGTGGTTGCTACGGTGATGCTAGGCGGTTGCTATGGTGTTCTGGGTGCTTGCTAGGGCGTTGCTAGGTGGTTGCCATGGTGTTCTGGGTGGTTGCTAGGGCTTTTCGAGGCGGTTGCTATGGTTAGCTGGGTGTTTGCAAGGCCGTTGCTGGGCGGTTGCTATGGTTTTCTTGGTGGTTGCTAGGGCGTTGCTAGGCGGTTGCCATGGTGTTCTGGGTGGTTGCTATGGTGTTTCTAGGCACTTGCTATGGTGTTCTGGGTGGTTGCTATGGCGTTGCTAGGCGGTTTCTATGGTGTTTTGGGTGATTGCTAGGGTGTTGCTAGGCAGTTGCCATAGTGTTCTGGGTGGTTGCTAGGGTGTTGCTAGGCGGTAACCATGGTGTTCTGGGTGGTTGCTAGGGCGTTGCTAGGCGGTTGCTATGGTGTTCTGGGTGGTTGCAAGGGTGTTGCTAAGTGGTTGCTATGGTGGCTTGGCTGGTTGCAAGGGTGTTGCTTGCCAGTTGCCATAGTGTTCTGGGTGTTTGCTAGGATGTTGCTAGGTAGTTTCTATTGTGTTCTGGGTGGTTGCTAGGACTTTGCTAGGCAGTTGCTATGGTGTTCTGGGTGGTTGCTAGGGCGTTGGTAGGCGGTTGCTATGGTGTTCTGTGTGGTTGCTAGGGTGCTGCTAGGCAGTTGCAATGGTGTTCTGGGTTGTTGCTAGGGCGTTACTAGGCAGTTGATATGGTGTTCTGGGAGGTTGCTAGGGCGTTGCAAGGCAGTTGCTATAGTGTTCTGGGAGGTTCCTAGGGTGTTGCTAGGCGGTTGCTATGGTGTTCAGGCTGGTTGCTAGGGTGTTGCTAGCCGGTTGCCATAGTGTTTTCTTGGTGGTTGCTATGGTGTTCTGGGTGGTTGATAGGACGTTGCCACGTGGTTGCTATGGTGTTCTGGGTGGTTGCTAGGACTTAGCAAGGCAGTTGCTATGGTGTTCTGGGTGGTTGCGAGGGCGTTTCCAGGCGGTTGTTATGGTGTTCTCGGTTGCAGCGAGGGCGTTACAAGGCGGTTGTTATGGTGTTCTGGGTGGTTGCTAGGGCGTTGCTAGGCGGTTGTGATGGTGTTCTGGGTGGTTGCTAGGGTGTTGCGAGGCAGTTGCCATGGTGTTCTTGGTTGTTGCTAGAGCGTTACTAGGCGGTTGTTATGGTGTTCTGGGAGGTTGCTAGGGCGTCATTAGGCGGTTGCTATGGTGTTCTGGGTGGTTACTTTTGCGTTGCTAGGTAATTGCTATGGTTATCTGGGTGGGTGCTACGCTGATGCTAGGCAGTTGCTATGGTGTTCTGGGTGGTTGCTAGTGCGTTGATTGGCAGTTGCTATGGTGTTCAGGGTGGTTTCTCGAGCGTTGCTAGGTGGTTGCCATGGTGTTCTGGGTGGTTGCTATGGCGTTTTGAGGCGGTTGCTATGGTTATCTGGGTGTTTGCAAGGCCGTTGCTCGGCGGTTGCTATGGTGTACTGGGTGGTTGCTAGGGCGTTGCTAGGCGGTTGCCATGGTGTTCTGGGTGGTTGCTAGGGTGTTTCTAGGCGGTTGCTATGGTGTTCTGGGTGGTTGCTATGGCGTTGCTAGGCGGTTTCCTTGGTGTTTTGGGTGATTGCTAGGGTGTTGCTAGGCAGTTGCCATAGTGTTCTGGGTGGTTGCTAGGGTGTTGCTTGGCGATTGCCATGGTGTTCTGAGTGGTTGCTAGGGCGTTGCTAGGCGGTTGCTATGGTGTTCTGGGTGGTTGCTAGGGTGTTGCTAGGTGGTTGCTATAGTGGTTTGGCTGGTTGCTAGGGTGTTGCTAGCCGGTTGCCATAGTGTTCTGGGTGGTTGCTATGGTGTTCTGGGTGGTTGCTAGGACGTTGCTAGGTAGTTTCTATGGTATTCTGGGTGGTTGCTAGGACGTTGCTAGGTGGTTGCTATGGTGTTCTGGGTGGTTGCTAGGGCGTTACTAGGCAGTTGCTATGGTGTTCTGGGAGGTTGCTAGGGCGTTGCTTCGGCGGCTGCTATGGTGTTCTGGGTGGTTGCTAGGTCGTTGCTAGGCGGTTGCTATCGTGTTCTGGGTGGTTGCTAGTGCGTTGCCACGTGGTTGCTATGGTGTTCTGGGTGGTTGCTAGGGCGTTGGTAGGCGGTTGCTATGGTGTTCTGGGTGGTTGCTAGAGTGTTGCTAGGCAGTTGCAATGGTGTTCTGGGTTATTGCTAGGGCGTTACTAGGAAGTTGCTATGGTGTTCTGGGAGGTTGCTAGGGCGTTGCTAGGCAGTTGCTATGGTGTTCGGGGTGGTTGCTAGGGCGTTGCTACGCGGTTGCTATAGTGTTCTGGGTGGTAGCTAGGGTGTTGCTAGGGAGTTACATTGGTGTTCTGGGTGGTTGCTAGGGCGTTGCTAGGTGGGTGCTATGGTGTTCTGGGCAGTTGCTAGGGCGTTGGTAGGCAGTTGCTATGGTGTTCTGGGTGTTTGCTAGGTCGTTGGTATGCGGATGCTATGGTGTTCTGAGTGGTTGCTAGGGCTTTGCTAGGTGGTTGCCATGGTCCTTTGGGTGGTTTCTAGGGCATTTCTAGGCGGTTGCTATGGTGTTCTGGGTGGTTGCAAAGGGCGTTGCAAGGCGGTTGCTATGGTGTTCTGGGTGGTTGCTAGGGCATTGCGAGGCAATTGCGATTGTGTTCACGGTGGTTGCTAGGGAAATGCTAGGCAGTTGATATGGTGTCCTGGAAGGTTGCTAGGGCATTGCAAGGCGGTTGCTATGGAATTCTGGGTGGTTGCTATGGCGTTGCTAGGTGGTTGCTATGGTGTTCTGGGTGGTTGCTAGGGCGTTGCTATGCAGTTGCCATGGTGTTCTGGGTGGTTGCTAGGGCGTTGCCTGGCGGTTGCTATGGTGTTCTGGGTGGATGCTAGGGCGTTGCTAGGCGGTTTCTATGGTGTTTTGGGTGGTTGCTAGGGTGTTGCTAGGCAGTAGCCATAGTGTTCTGGGTGGTTGCTAGGGCGTTGCAAGGCGGCTGCCATGGTGTTCTGGGGGTTGCTAGGGCTTTGCTAGGCATTTGCTATGGTTTTCTGGTTGGTTGCTAGGGTGTTGCTAGGCAGTTGCTATGGTGTTCTGGCTGGTTGCTAGGGTGCTAGTAGCCGGTTGCCATTGTGTTCTTGGTGGTCGCAATGGTGTTCTGGGTGGTTGCTTGGACATTGCTAGGTAGTTTCTATTGTGTTCTGGTTGGGTGCTAGGACTTTGCTAGGCAGTTGCTATGGCATTCTGGGTGGTAGCTAGGGTGTTGGTAGGCAGTTGCCATGGTGTTCTGGGTTGGTGCTAAGGCGTTTCTAGGCGGTTGTTATGGTGTTCTCGGTGGTTGCTAGGGCGTTGCTAGGCGTTTGCTATGGTGTTCTGGTTGGTTGCTTTTGCATTGCTAGGTACTTGCTATGGTTATCTGCGTGGTAGGTAGGGTGTTTCTATGCGGTTGCTATGGTGTTCTGGGTGGTTTCTATGGCGTTGCTAGGCGGTTTCTATGGTGTTTTGGGTGATTGACAGGGTGTTGCTAGGCAGTTGCCATAGTGTTCTGGGTGGTCGCTAGGGCGTTGCTAGGTGGTTGCCATGGTGTTCTGGGTGGTTGCTAGGGCGTTGCTAGGCGGTTGCTATGGTGTTCTGGGTGGTTGCTAGGGTGTTGCTAGGTGGTTGCTATGGTGTTCTGGCGGGTTGCTAGGGTGTTGCAAGCGATTTGCTATAGTGTCCTGGGTGGTTGCTATGGTGTTCGGTTGGTTGCTAGGACGCTGCTAGGTAGTTTCTATGGTGTTCTGGGTGGTTGCTAGGACTTTACTAGGCAGTTGCTATGGTGTTCTGGGTGGTTGCTAGGGTGTTGCTTGGCGGTTGCTATGGAGTTCTGGGTGGTTGCTAGGTTGTTGCTAGGCAGTTGCCATGGTGTTCTGGGTGGTTGCTAGGGCGTTGCCTGGCGGTTGCTATGGTGTTCTGGGTGGTTGGCAGGGCGTTGCCTGACGGTTGTTATTGTGTATTGGGTGGTTGCTATGTCGTTGCTTTCGGCGGTTGCTATGCTGTTCTGGGTGGTTGCTAGGGCGTTGCTAGGCGGTTGCTATGGTGTTCTGGGTGGTTGCTAGGGCGATCATAGGCGGTTGCGATGGTGTTCTGGGTGGTTGCTAGGGGGTTCCTACGCGGTTGCTGTGGTGTTCTGGATGGTTGCTAGGGCGATGCTAGGCGGTTGCTATGGTGTTCTGGGTGGTTGCTAGGGCATTGCTACGCGGTTGCTATGGTGTTCTGGGTGGTTGCTAGGGCGTTGCAAGGTGGTTGCTATGGTGTTCTGGGTGGTTGGTAGGTCGTTGCTAGGCGGTTGCTATGTTGTTCTGGGTCGTTGCTAGGTAGTTGCTAGGCAGTTGCAATGGTGTTCTGGGTGGTTGCTAGGGCGATGCTAGGCAGTTGCTATGGTTATCTGGGTGGTTGCAAGGGCGTTGCTACGCAGTTGCTATGGTGTTCTGGATGGTTGCTAGGGCGTTGCTATGCAGTTGCTATGGTGTTCTGGGTGGTTGCTAGGGCGTTGGTAGGCGGTTGCTATAGTGTTCTGGGTGCTTGCTAGGGTGTTGCTAGGCGGTAACCTTGGTGTTCTGGGTGGTTGCTAGGGCGTTGCTAGGTAATGGCTATGGTGTTCTGTGCATTTGCTAGGACATTGCGAGGCAGTTGCCTTGGTGTTCTGGGTGTATGCTAGGGTGTTGCTAGGCGGTAGCCTTGGTGTTCTGGCTGGTTGCTAGGGCATTGCTTGGAGGTTGCTATGGTGTTCTGGGTGGTTGCTTTTACGTTGCTAGGTAGTTGCTATGGTTATCTGGGTAGTTGCTAGGGTGTTGCTAGGCGGTTGCTATGGGGTTTGGGTGATTGCTAGGGCGTTGCTAGGCAGTTGTTATTGTGTTCAGGGTGGTTGCTAGGGCGTTGCTAGGTGGTTGCCATGGTGTTCTGGGTGGTTGCTAGGGCGTTTCTAGGTGGTTGCTATGGTTTTCTGGGTGTTTGCTAGGCCGATGCAAGGCGGTTGCTATGGTGTTCTGGGTGCCTGCTAAGGCGTTGCTAGGCAGTTGCCATGGTGTAATGGGGGGTTGTTAGGGTGTTTCTATGCGGTTGCTATGGTGTTCTGGGTGGTTTCTATGGCGTTGCTAGGCGGTTTCTATGGTGTTTTGGGTGATTGACAGGGTGTTGCTAGGCAGTTGCCATAGTGTTCTGGGTGGTCGCTAGGGCGTTGCTAGGTGGTTGCCATGGTGTTCTGGGTGGTTGCTAGGGCGTTGCTAGGCGGTTGCTATGGTGTTCTGGGTGGTTGCTAGGGTGTTGCTAGGTGGTTGCTATGGTGTTCTGGCGGGTTGCTAGGGTGTTGCAAGCCGGTTGCCATAGTGTCCTGGGTGGTTGCTATGGTGTTCCGGTTGGTTGCTAGGACGCTGCTAGGTAGTTTCTATGGTGTTCAGGGTGGTTGCTAGGACTTTACTAGGCAGTTGCTATGGTGTTCTGGGTGGTTGCTAGGGTGTTGCTTGGCGGTTGCTATGGAGTTCTGGGTGGTTGCTAGGTTGTTGCTAGGCAGTTGCCATGGTGTTCTGGGTGGTTGCTAGGGCGTTGCCTGGCGGTTGCTATGGTGTTCTGGGTGGTTGGCAGGGCGTTGCCTGACGGTTGTTATTGTGTATTGGGTGGTTGCTATGTCGTTGCTCGGCGGTTGCTATGCTGTTCGGGGTGGTTGCTAGGGCATTGCTAGGCGGTTGCTATGGTGTTCTGGGTGGTTGCTAGCGCGATCATAGGCGGTTGCGATGGTGTTCTGGGTGGTTGCTAGGGGGTTCCTACGCGGTTGCTGTGGTGTTCTGGATGGTTGCTAGGGCGATGCTAGACGGTTGCTATGGTGTTCTGGGTGGTTGCTAGGGCATTGCTACGCGGTTGCTATGGTGTTCTGGGTGGTTGCTAGGGCGTTGCAAGGTGGTTGCTATGGTGTTCTGGGTGGTTGGTAGGTCGTTGCTAGGCGGTTGCTATGTTGTTCTGGGTCGTTGCTAGGTAGTTGCTAGGCAGTTGCAATGGTGTTCTGGGTGGTTGCTAGGGCGATGCTAGGCAGTTGCTATGGTTATCTGGGTGGTTGCAAGGGCGTTGCTACGCAGTTGCTATGGTGTTCTGGATGGTTGCTAGGGCGTTGCTATGCAGTTGCTATGGTGTTCTGGGTGGTTGCTCGGGCGTTGGTAGGCGGTTGCTATAGTGTTCTGGGTGCTTGCTAGGGTGTTGCTAGGCGGTAACCTTGGCGTTCTGGGTGGTTGCTAGGGCGTTGCTAGGTAATGGCTATGGTGTTCTGTGCATTTGCTAGGACATTGCGAGGCAGTTGCCTTGGTGTTCTGGGTGTATGCTAGGGTGTTGCTAGGCGGTAGCCTTGGTGTTCTGGCTGGTTGCTAGGGCATTGCTTGGAGGTTGCTATGGTGTTCTGGGTGGTTGCTTTTACGTTTGCTAGGTAGTTGCTATGGTTATCTGGGTAGTTGCTAGGGTGTTGCTAGGCGGTTGCTATGGGGTTTGGGTGATTGCTAGGGCGTTGCTAGGCAGTTGTTATTGTGTTCAGGGTGGTTGCTAGGGCGTTGCTAGGTGGTTGCCATGGTGTTCTGGGTGGTTGCTAGGGCGTTTCTAGGTGGTTGCTATGGTTTTCTGGGTGTTTGCTAGGCCGATGCAAGGCGGTTGCTATGGTGTTCTGGGTGCCTGCTAAGGCGTTGCTAGGCAGTTGCCATGGTGTAATGGGGGGTTGTTAGGGTGTTTCTAGGCGGTTGCTATGGTGTTCTGGGTGGTTGCTAGGGCGTTGCAAGGTGGTTTCTATGGTGTTTTGGGTGATTGCTAGGGTGTTGCTAGGCAGTTGCCATAGTGTTCTGGGTGGCTGCTAGGGCATTGCTAGGCGGCTGCCATGGTGTTCTGGGGGGTTGCAAGGGCATTGGTAAGCTGTTGCTATGGTGTTCTGGGTGGTTGCGAGGGTGTTGCTAGGCGGTTGCTATGGTGTTCTGGGTGGTTGCTAGGGCATTGCTAGGCAGTTGCTATGGTGTTCAGGGTGGTTGGTAGGGCGTTGCTAGGTGGTTGCCATGGTGTTCTGGGTGGTTGCTAGGGCATTGCTGGGCGGTTGCTATGGTGTTCTGGGTGGTTTCTAGGGCGTTTCTATGCGTTTGCCATGGTGTTCTGGGTGGTTGCTAGGGTGTTTCTAGGCGGTTGCCATGGTGTTCTGGGTGGTTGCTAGGGTGTTTCTAGGCGGTTGCCATGGTGTTCTGGGTGGTTGCTAGGGCGTTGCTAGGCGGTTTCTATGGTGTTTTGGGTGATTGCTAGGGTGTTGCTAGGCAGTTGCCATAGTGTTCTGGGTGGTTGCTAGGGCGTTGCTAGGCGATTGCCATGGTGTTCTTGGTGGTTGCTAGGGTGTTGCTAGGCAGTTGCTATAGTGTTCTGGGTGGTTGCTATGGTGTTCTGGGTGGTTGCTAGGATGTTGCTAGGTAGTTCCTTTGGTGTGCTGGGTGGTTGCTAGGACTTTGCTAGGCAGTTGCTATGGTGTTCAGGGTGGTTGCTCAGGCGTTGGTATGCGGTTGATCTGGAGTTCTGGGTGGTTACTAGGGCTTTTCTATGCAGTTGCTATGGTGTTCTGGGTGGCGGCTAGAGCGTTGCAAGGTGGTTTCTATGGTGTTTTGGGTGATTGCTAAGGTGTTCCTAGGCAGTTGCCATAGTGTTCTGGGTGGTTGCTAGGGCTTTGCTAGGCGGCTGCCATGGTGTTCTGGGGGGTTGCAAGGGCGTTGCTAGGCGGTTGCTATGGTGTTCTGGGTGGTTGCTAGGGTGTTGCTAGGCGGTTGCTATGGTGTTCTGGCTGGTTGCTAGGGTGTTGGTAGGTAGTTTCTATGGTGTTCTGGTAGGTTGCTAAGACTTTGCTAAGCAGTTGCTATGGCATTCTGGGTAGTAGCTAGGGCGTTGGTAGGTGGTTGCTATGGTGTTCTGGGTGGTTGCTAGGGTGTTGCTAGACAGTTACCATGGTGTTCTGGGTTGTTGCTAGGGCGTTACTAGGCGGTTGTTATGGTGTTCTGGGTGGTAGCTAGGTCGTTGCTAGGCGGTTGCCATGGTGTTGTGAGTGGTTGCTTTTGCGTTGCTAGGTAGTTGCTATGGTTATCTGGGTGGTTGCTACGGTGTTCCTAGGCGGTTGCTATGGGGTACTGGGTGGTTGCTAAGGCGTTGCTAGGCGGTTGCCATGGTGTTCTGGGTGGTCACTAGGGCGTTGCTAGGTGGTTGCCATGGTGTTCTGGGTGGTTGCTAGGGCGTTGCTAGGCGGTTGCTATGGTGTTCTGGGTGGTTGCTAGGGTGTTGCTAGGCGGTTGTTATGGTGTTCTGGCTGGTTGCTAGGGTGTTGCTAGCTGGTTGCCGTAGTGTTCCTGGGTGGTTGCTATGGTGTTCTGGGTGGTTGCTAGGACGTTGCTAGGTAGTTTCTATGGTGTTCTGGGTGGTTGCTAGGACTTTGCTTGGAAGTTGCTATGGTGTTCAGGGTGGTTGCTCAGGTGTTGGTAGGCAGTTGCTATGGTGTTCCGGGTGGTTGACAGGGTGTTGCTAGGCAGTTGCTATGGTGTTCTGGGTGGTTGCTAGGGTGTTGGTAGGCGGTTGTTATGGTGTTCTGGGTGTTTGCTAGGGCGTTGCCAGGCGGTTGCTATGGTGTTCTGGGTGGTTTCTTTTGCGTTGCTAGGTAGTTGCTATGGTGTTCAGGGTGGTTGCTAGTGCGTTGCTAGGTGGTTGCCATGGTGTTCTGGGTGGTTGCTAGGGCGTTTCGAGGCGGTTGCTATGGTTATCCGGGTGTTTGCAAGGCCGTTGCTCGGCGGTTGCTTTGGTGTTCTGGGTGGATGCTAGGGTGTTGCTAGGCAGTTGCCATGGTGTTCTGGGGAGTTGCTATGGCGTTGCTAGGTGGTAGCCATGGACCTCTGTTTGATTGCTAGGGCATTTCTAGGCGGTTGCTATGGTGTTCTGGATGGTTGCAAGGGCGTTGCTAGGCGGTTGCTATGGTGTTCTGGGTGGTTGCTAGGGCATAGCTAGGCAATTGCTATTGTGTTCACGATGGTTGCTAACGTGTTGCTAGGCGGTTGTTATGGTATTCTGGATGGTTGCTAGGGCATTACAAGGCCGTTGCTATGGTATTCTGGGTGGTTTCTTGGGCGTTGCTAGGCGGTTGCTCTGGTGTTCAGGGTGGTTGCTAGGGCGTTGCTCGGCGGTTGCTATGGTGTTCTGGGTGGTTGCGAGGGCGTTGCTATGTGGTTGCTATGGTGTTCTGGGTGGTTGATAGGGCGTTGCCTGGCGGTTGCTATGGTGTTCTGGGTGGTTGCTAGGGCGTTGCCTGGCGGTTGATATTGTGTATTGGGTGGTTGCTCGGTCGTTGCTAGGATGTTGCTATGGTGTTCTGGGTGGTTGCTAGGGTATTGCTTGGCGGTTGCTATGGTGTTCTGGGTGGTTGCTAGGGCGATGCTAGGCGGTTGCTATGGTGTTCTGGGTGGTTGCTAGGGCGTGGCAAAGCGGTTGCTATGGTGTTCTGGGTGGTTGCTCGGGCGATGCTAGGCGGTTGCTATGGTGTTCTGGAAGGTTGCTATGGCATTGCTTGGCGGTTGCTATGGTGTTCAGGGTGGTTGCTAGGGCGATAATAGACGGTTGCTATGGTGTTCTGGGTGGTTGATAGGGCATTGCAACGTGGTTGCTATGGTGTTCTGGGTGGTTGCTTGGGTGTTGCTAGGCAGTTGCCATGTTGTTCTGGGTTGTTGCTAGGGCGTTACTTGGTGGTTGTTATGGTGTTCTGGGTGGTTGCTTTTGCGTTGCTAGGTAGTTGCTATGGTGTTCAGGGTGGTTGCTAGGGCGTTGCTAGGTGGTTGCCATGGTGTTCTGGGTGGTTGCTAGGGCATTTCGAGGTGGTTGCTATGGTTATCTGGGTGTTTGCAAGGCCGTTGCTCGGTGGTTGCTATGGTGTTCTGGGTGGTTGCTAGGTCGTTGCTAGGCGGTGGCTATGGTGTTCTGGGTGGTTGCTAGGGCGTTACTAGGCGGTTGTAATTGTGTTCTGAGTGGTTGCTAGGGCTTTGCTAGGCAGTTGCTATGGTGTTCTGGGTCATTGCTTTTGCGTTGCTAGGTAGTTGCTATGGTTATCTGGGTGGTTGCTGGGTGTTGCTAGGCGGTTGCTATGGTGTTCTGGGTGGTTGCTAGGGCGTTGCTAGGCGGTTGCTATGGTATTCTGGGTGGTTGCTAGGGTGTTGCTAAGCGGATGCTATGGTGTTCAGGGTGGTTGCTAGGGTGTTGCTAGGCGGTTGCTATGGTGTTATAGTTGGTTGCTAGGGTGTTCTGGGTGCCTGCTAGGACGTTGAAAATTAGTTACAATGGTGTTCTGGGTGGTTGCTAGGACTTTGCTAGGCAGTTGCAATGGTATTCTGGGTGGTTGCATTTGCATTGCTAGGTAGTTGCTATGGTTATCTGGGTGGTTGCGAGGGTGTTGCTAGGCAGTTGCTATGGTGTTATGGGTGGTTGCTAGGGCATTGCTAGGCAGTTGCTATGGTGTTCAGGGTGGTTGCTAGGGCGTTGCTAGGAGGTTGCCATGGTGTTTTGGGTGGTTGCTAGGGCATTGCTGGGTGGTTGCTATGGGGTTCTGGGTGGTTTCTAGGGCGTTTCTAGGCGGTTGCCATGGGGTTCTGGGTGGTTGCTAAGGTGTTTCTAGGCAGTTGCTATGGTGTTCTGGGTGGTTGCTCGGGCATTGCTAGGCGGTTTCTATGGTGTTTTGGTTGATTGCTAGGGTGTTGCTAGGCAGTTGCCATTGTGTTCTGCGTGGTTGCTAGGGTGTTGCTAGGTGGTTGCCATGGTGTTCTGGGTGGTTGCTAGGGCGTTGCTAGGCAGTTGCTATAGTGTTCTGGGTGGTTCCTAGGGTGTAGCTAGGCGGTTGCTATGGTGTTCTAGCTGGTTGCTACGGTGTTGCTAGTCAGTTGCCAAAGTGTTCTGGGTGGTTAATATGATGTTCTGGGAGATTGCTAGGACGTTGCTAGGTAGATTATATGGTGTAATGGGTTGTTGCTAGGATTTTGCTAGGCAGTTGCTTTGGTGATCTGGGTGGTTGCTAGGGCGTTGATAAGTGGTTGCTATCGAGTTCTGGGTGGTTACTAGGGCGTTTCTAGGCAGTTGCTATGGTGTTCTGGGTGGTTGCAAGGGCGTTACTAGGCAGTTGCTATGGTGTTCTGGGTGGTTGCTATGGCGTTGCTAGGCGGTTGCTATAGTGTTCTGGGTGGTTGTTAGAGTATTGCTAGGCGGTAGCCTTGGTGTTCTGGCTGGTTGCTAGGGCGTTGCTTGGCGGTTGCTATGGTGTTCTGGGTGGTTGCTTTTATGTTGCAAGGTAGATGCTATGGTTATCTGGGTGACTGCTAGGGTGTTGCTAGGCGGTTGCTATGGTGTTCTGGGCAGTTGCTAGGGCGTTGCTAGGCAGTTGCTATGGTGTTCAGGGTGGTTGCTAGGGCGTTGCTAGGTGGTTGCCATGGTGTTCTGGGTGCTTGCTAGGGTGTTGCTAGGCGGTTTCTATGGTGTTTTGGGTGATTGCTAGGGTGTTGCTAGACATTTACCATAGTGTTCTGGGTGGTTGCTAGGGCGTTGCTAGGCGGCTGCCATGGTGTTCTGGGGGGTTGCTAGGGCATTGCTAGTCGGTTGCTATGGTGTTCTGGGTGGTTGCTAGGATGTTGCTAGGCGGTTGTTATGGTGTTCTGGCTGGTTGCTAAGGTGTTGGTAGACGGATGCCATAGTGTTCTGGGTGTTTGATATGGGGTTCTGGGTGGTTGCTAGGACGTTGCTAGGTAGTTTCAATGGTGTTTTGGTTGGTTGCTAGGACTTTGCTAGGCAGTTGCTATGGCGTTCTGGGTGGTTGCTAGGGCGTTGGTAGGCGGTTGCTATGGTGTTCTGGGTGGTTGCTAGGGTGTTGTTAGACAGTTGCCATGGTGTTCTGGGTTGTTGCTAGGGCGTTACTAGGCGGTTGTTATGGTGTTCTGGGTGGTTGCTAGGCCGTTGCTAGGCGGTTGCTATGGTGTTCTGGGTGGTTGCTTTTGTGTTGCTAGGTAGTTGCTATGGTTATCTGGGTGGTTGCTAGGGTGTTGCTAGGCGGTTGCTATGGTGTTCTGGGTGGTTGCTAGGACGTTTCGAGGCGGTTGGTATGGTTATCTGGGTGTTTGCAAGGCCGATACTCGGCGGTTCCTATGGTGTTCTGGGTGGCTGTTAGGGCGATGCTTGGCGGTTACCATGGTGTTCTGGCTGGTTGCTAGGGTGTTTCTAGGCAGTTGTACTGGTGTTCTGGGTGGTTGGTAGGGCATTGCTAGGCAATTGCAATTGTGTTCTGGGTGGTTGCTAGGGTGTTGTTAGCTAGTTGCCATAGTGTTCTGGGTGGTTGCTAGGACGTTGCTATGTAGTTTCTATGGTGTTCTGGGTAGTTGCTCGGACTTTGCAAGGCAGTTGCTATGGTGTTCTGGGTGGTTGCTAGGGTGTTGGCAAGCGGTTGCTAAGGAGTTCTGGGTGGTTGCTAGGGCATTTCTAGGCAGTTGCTATGGTGTTCTGGGTGGCGGCTAGGGCGTTACTAGGCAGTTGCAATGGTGTTCAGGGTGGTTGCTAGGGTGTTGCTAGGAGGTTGCTATAGTTTTTTGGGTGGTTGCTAGGGTGTTGCTAGACGGTGGCCTTGGTGTTCTGGGTGGTTGCTTGGGCGTTGCTAGGTGGTTGCAATTGTGATCTGGGTGGTTGCTAGGACGTTGCCAGGTAATTGCTGTGGTGTTAAGGGCGGTTGCAAGGACATTGGTAGGTGGTTGCTATAGTGTTCTGGGAG
The DNA here is from genome assembly GCA_029692085.1 of Gymnothorax javanicus. Lineage (NCBI taxonomy): Eukaryota > Metazoa > Chordata > Actinopteri > Anguilliformes > Muraenidae > Gymnothorax > Gymnothorax javanicus. The sequence goes on from CM056196.1 coordinate 54,196,234, forward strand.
GTTGCTAGGGTGTTGATAGGCGGTAGCCTTGGTGTTCTGGATGGTTGCTAGGGCGTTGCTTGGAGGTTGCAATGGTGTTGTGGGTGGTTGCTTTTATGTTGCTAGGTAGTTGCTATGGTTATCTGGGTGGTTGCTAGGTTATTGCTGGGCGGTTGCTATGGTGTTCTGGGTGATTGCTAGGGCGTTGCTAAGCAGTTGCTATGGTGTTCAGGGTGTTTGCTAGGGCGTTGCTAGGTGGTTGCCATGGTGTTCTGGGTGGTTGCTGGGGCGTTTCTCGGCGGTTGCTATGGTGTTCTGGGTGGTTGCTAGGCTGTTGCAAGGCGGTTGCTATGGTGTACTGGGTGCTTGCTAAGGCGTTGCTTGGCGGTTGCCATGGTGTAATGGGGGGTTGTTAGGGCGTTTCTAGGCGATTGCTATGGTGTTCTGGGTGGTTGCTAGGGCGTTGCAAGGTGGTTTCTATGGTGTTTTGGGTGATTGCTAGGGTGTTCCTAGGCAGTTGCCATAGTGTTCTGGGTGGTTGTTTGGGCATTGCTAGGCGGCTGCCATGGTGTTCTGGGGGGTTGCTAGGTCGTTGCTAGGCGGTTGCTATGGTGTTCTGGGTGGTTGCTAGGGTGTTGCTAGGCGGTTTCTATGGTGTTCTGGCTGGTTGCTAGGGTGTTGGTAGCCGGTTGCCATAGTGTTCTGGGTGGTTGCTATGGTGTTCTGGGTGGTTGCTAGGACGTTGCTAGGTAGTTTCTATGGTGTTCTGTTTGGTTGCTAGGACTTTGCTCGGCAGTTGCTATGGTGTTCTGGGTGGTAGCTACGGCGTTGGTAGGTGGTTGCTATGGTGTTCTGGGTGGTTGCTAGTGTGTTGCTAGACAGTTGCCATGGTGTACTGGGTTGTTGCTAGGGCGTTTCTAGGCGGTTGTTATGGTGTTCTGGGTGGTTGCTAAGGCATTGCTAGGCGCTTGCTATGGTGTTGTGGATGGTTGCTTTTGCATTGCCAGGTAGTTGCTATGGTTATCTCGGAGGTTGCTAGGGTCTTGCTAGGCGGTTGCTATGGTGTTCTGGGTGGTTGCAAAGGCGATGCTTGGCGGTTGCCATGGTGTTCTGGGTGGTAGCTAGGGTGTTTCTAGGCGGTTGCTATGGTGTTCTGGGTGGTTGCTAGGGCGTTGCTAGGCGGTTTCTATGGTGTTTTGAGTGATGGCTAGGGTGTTGCAAGGCAGTTGCCATAGTGTTCTGGGTGGTTGCTAGGGCGTTGCTAGGCGGTTGCTATGGTTTTCTGGGTGCTTGCTAGGGTGTTGCTAGGCGGTTGCTATGGTGTTCTGGCTGGTTGCTAGGGTGTTGCTAGCTGTTTGCCATAGTGTCCTGGGTGGTTGCTATGGTGTTCTGGGTGGTTGCTAGGATGTTGCTAGGTAGTTTCTATGGTGTTCTGGGTGGTTGCTAGGACTTTGCTAGGCAGTTGTTATCGTGTTCTGGGTGGTTGCTAGGGTGTTGGTAGGCGTTTGCTATGGTGTTCTGGGTGGTTGCTATGGTGTTGGTAGGCGTTTGCTATGGTGTTCTGGGTGGTTGCTAGGATGTTGCTAGGTAGTTTCTATGGTGTTCTGGGTGGTTGCTAGGACTTTGCTAGGCAGTTGTTATCGTGTTCTAAGTGGTTGCTAGGGTGTTGCTAGGCGGCTGCCATGGTGTACTGGGGGGTTAGGAGGGTGTTGCTAGGTGGTTGCAATGGTGTTCTGGTTGGTTGCTAGGACTTTGCTAGGCAGTTGCTATGGCGTTTTGGGTGGTAGCTAGGGCGTTGGTAGGCGGTTGCTATGGTGTTCTGGGTGGTTGCTAGGGTGTTGCTAGACAGTTGCCATGGTGTTCTGGGTTGTTGCTAGGGCATTACTAGGCGGTTGTTATGGTGTTCTGGGTAGTTGCTAGGGCGTTGCTAAGCGGTTGCTATGGTGTTCGGGGTGGTTGCTTTTGCGTTGCTAGGTAGTTGCTATGGTTATCTGGGTGGTTGCTAGGGTGTTGCTAGGCGGTTGCTATGGTGTTCTGGGTGGTTGCTAGGACGTTGCTAGGTAGTTTCTATGGTGTTCTGGGCTGTTGCTAGGACTTTACTAGGCAGTTGTTATGGTGTTCTGGGTGGCGGCTATGGCCTTACTAGGCAGTTGCTATGGTGTTCTGGGTGGTTGCTAGGGTGTTGCTAGGTGGTTGCTATGGTGTTCTGGCTGGTTGCAAGGGGGTTGGTAGCAGGTTGCAATAGTGTTCTGGGTGGTTGATATGGTGTTCTGGGTGGTTGCTAGGACGTTGCTAGGTAGTTTCTATGGTGTTTTGGTTGGTTGCTAAGACTTTGCTAGGCAGTTGCTATGGCATTCTGGGTGGTAGCTAGGGCGTTGGTAGGCGGTTGCTATGGTGTTCTGGGTGGTTGCTAGGGTGTTGCTAGACAGTTGCCATGGTGTTCTGGGTTGTTGCTAGGGCGTTACTGGGCGGTTGTTATGGTGTTCTGGGTGGTTGCTAGGGCGTTGCTAGGCGGTTGCTATGGTGTTCTGGGTGGTTGATTTTGCGCTGCTAGGTAGTTGCTATGGTTATCTGGGTGGTTGCTAGAGTGTTGCTAGGCGTTTGCTATGGTGTTCTGGGTGGTTGCTTGGACGTTGCTAAGTAGTGTCCATGGTGTTCTGGGTGGTTGCTTGGACTTTGCTAGGCAGTTGCTATGGTGTTCAGGGTGGTTGCTAGGGCGTTGGTAAGCGGTTGCTATGGAGTTCTGGGTGGTTGCTAGGGCGTTACTAGGCAGTTGCTATGGTGTTCTGGGTGGCGGCTAGGGCGTTATTAGGCAGTTGCTATGGTGTTCACGGTAGTTGCTAGTGCGTTGCTAGGCGGTTGCTATAGTGTTCTGAGTGGTTGTTAGGGTGTTGCTAGGCGGTAGCCTTGGTGTTCTGGGTGGTTGCTTGGGCGTTGCTCGGTGGTTGCTATGGTTTTCTGGGTGGTTGCTTGGACGTTGCTAGGTAATTGCTATGGTGTTCAGGCCGGTTACTAGGACATTGGTAGGCGGATGCTATAGTGTTCTGGGTGGTTGCTAGGGTGTTGCTAGGCGGTAGCCTTGGTGTTCTGGCTGGTTGCTAGGGCGTTGCTAGGCGGTTGCTATGGCGTTCTGGGTGGTTTCTATTACGTTGCAAGGTAGTTGCTATGGTTATCTGGGTGGTTGCTAGGGTGTTGCTAGGCCGTTGCTATGGTGTTCTGGGTGGTTGCTAGGGCGTTACTAGGCAGTTCCTATGGTGTTCAGGGTGGTTGCTAGGGCGTCGCTAGGTGGTTGCCATGGTGTTCTGGGTGTTTGCTAGGGCGTTTCTAGGCGGTTGCTATGGTGTTCTGGGTGGTTGCTAGGCCGTTGATAGACGGTTGCTATGGTGTTCTGGGTGCTTGCTAAGGCATTGCTAGGTGGTTGCCATGGTGTAATGGGGGGTTGCTAGGGTGTTTTTAGGCGGTTGCTATGGTGTTCAGGGTGGTTGCTATGGCGTTGCTAGGAGGTTTCTATGGTGTTTTGGGTGATGACTAGGGTGTGGCTAGACATTTGCCATAGTGTTCTAAGTGGTTGCTAGGGCGTTGCTAGGCGGCTGCCATGGTGTACTGGGGGGTTAGTAGGGCGTTGCTAGGCGGTTGCAATGGTGTTCTGGTTGGTTGCTAGGACTTTGCAAGGCAGTTGCTATGGCGTTCTGGGTGGTAGCTAGGGCGTTGGTAGGCGGTTGCTATGGTGTTCTGGGTGGTTGCTAGGGTGTTGCTAGACAGTTGCCATGGTGTTCTGGGTTGTTGCTAGGGCATTACTAGGCGGTTGTTATGGTGTTCTGGGTGGTTACTAGGGCGTTGCTAGGCGGTTGCTATGGTGTTCTGGGTGGTTGCTTTTGCGTTGCTAGGTAGTAGCTATGGTTATCTGGGTGGTTGCTAGGGTGTTGCTAGGCGGTGGCTATGGTGTTCTGGGTGGTTGCTAGGACGTTGCTAGGTAGTTTCTATGGTGTTCTGGGTGGTTGCAAGGACTTTGCTAGGCAGTTGTTATGGTGTTCAGGGTGGTTGCTAGGGCGTTGTTAAGCGTTTGCTATGGAGTTCTGGGTGGTAGCTAGGACGTTTCTAGGCAGTTGCTATGGTGTTCTGGGTGGTTGCTAGGGCCTTGCTAGGCAGTTGCTATGGTGTTCAGGGTGGTTGCTAGGGCGTTGCTAGGCGATTTCTATGGTGTTTTGGGTGATTGCTAGGGTGTTGCTAGACATTTGCCATAGTGTTCTGGGTGGTTGCTAGGGCGTTGCTAGGCGGTTGCTATGGTGTTCTGGGTGGTTGCTAAGGTGTTGCTAGGCAGTTGCTATGGTGTTCTGGGTGGTTGCTAGGGCGTTTCTAGGCGGTTGCTATGGTGTTCTGGGTGGTTGCTAGGGCGTTGCTTGGCGGTTGCCATGGTGTTCTGGGTGGTTGCTAGGGTGTTTCTAGGCGGTTGCTATGGTGTTCTGGGTGGTTGCTAGGGCGTTGCTAGGCGGTTTCTATGGTGTTTTGGGTGATTGCTAGGGTGTTGCAAGGCAGTTGCCATAGTGTTCTGGGTGGTTGCTATGGTGTTCTGGGTGGTTGCTAGGGTGTTGCTAGCTGCTTGCCATAGTGTCCTGGGTGGTTGCTATGGTGTTCAGGGTGGTTGCGAGGACGTTGCTAGGTAGTTTCTATGGTGTTCTGGGTGGTTGCTATGGTGTTACTAGGCAGTTGCCATGGTGTTCTGGGTGGTTGCTAGGGTGTTGGTAGGCGTTTGCTATGGTGTTCTGGGTGGTTGGAAAGGTGTTGCTAGACAGTTGCCATGGTGTTCTGGGTGGTTGCTAGGGCGTTGCTAGGCGGTTTCTATGGTGTTTTCGGTGATTGCTAGAGTGTTGCTAGGCAGTTGCCATTGTGTTCTGGTTGGTCGCTAGGGACATTGCTAGGCAATTGCTATTGTGTTCACGGTGGTTGCTAGGGCGTTTCTAGGTGGTTGCTATGGTGTTCTTGATGGTTGGTTGCAAGGCGGTTGCTATGGTGTTATGGGTGGTTGCTAGGGCATTATTAAGCGGTTGCAATGGAGTTCTGGGTGGTTGCTAGGGCGTTTCTAGGCAGTTGCTATGGTGTTCTGGGTGGCGGCAAGGGCGTCACTAGGCAGTTGCTATGGTGTTCAGGGTGGTTGCTAGGGCATTGCTAGGCGGTTGCTATATTGTTCTGGGTGGTTGTTAGGGTGTTGCTAGGCGGTGGCCTTGGTGTTCTGGGTGGTTGCTTGGGCGTTGCTCGGTGGTTGCTATGGTGTTCTGGGTGGTTGCTAGGACGTTGCCAGGTATTTGCTATGGTGTTCAGGGCGGTTGCTAGGATATTGGTAGGTGGTTGCTATAGTGTTCTGGGAGGTTGTTAGGGTGTTTCTAGGCGGTTGCTATGGTGTTCTGGGTGGTTGCTAGGGCGTTGCAAGGTGGTTTCTATGGTGTTTTGGGTGATTGCTAAGGTGTTCCTAGGCAGTTGCCATAGTGTTCTGGGTGGTTGCTAGTGCGTTGCTAGGCGGCTGCCATGGTGTTCTGGGGGGTTGCTAGGGCGTTGCTAGGCGGTTGCTATGGTCTTCTGGGTGGTTGGTAGGGTGTTGCTAGGCGGTTTCTATGGTGTTCTGGCTGGTTGCTAGGGTGTTGGTAGCCGGTTGCCATAGTGTTCTGGGTGGTTGCTAAGGTGTTCTGGGTGGTTGCTAGGACGTTGCTAGGTAATTTCTATGGTGTTCTGGTTGGTTGCTCGGACTTTGATAGTCAGTTGCTATGGTTATCTGGGTGGTTGCTAGGGTCTTGCTAGGCGGTTGCTATGGTGTTCTGGGTGGTTGCTAATGCGTTGCTAGGCGGTTGCCATGGTGTTCTGGGTGGTGGCTAGGGTGTTTCTAGGCGGTTGCTATGGTGTTCTGGGTGGTTGCTAGGGTGTTGCTAGGCAGTTGCCATAGTGTTCTGGGTGGTCGCTAGGGCGTTGCTAGGTGGTTGCCATGGTGTTCTGGGTGGTTGCTAGGGCGTTGCTAGGCGGTTGCTATGGTGTTCTGGGTGGTTGCTAGGGTGTTGCTAGGCGGATGCTTTGGTGTTCTGGCTGGTTGCTAGGGTGTTGCTAGCTGGTTGCCATTGTGTCCTGGGTGGTTGCTATGGTGTTCTGGGTGGTTGCAAGGACGTTGCTAGGTAGTTTCTATGGTGTTCTGGGTGATTGCTAGGACTTTGCTAGGCAGTTGCTATGGTGTTCTGGGTGGTTGCTAGGGTGTTGGTAGGCGGTTGCTATGGTGTTCTGGGTGGTTGCTAGCGTGTTGCTAGGCAGTTGCCATGGTGTTCTGGGTTGTTGCTAGGGCGTTACTTGGCGGTTGTTATGGTGTTCTGGGTGTTTGCTAGGGCGTTGCAAGGCGGTTGCTATGGTGTTCTGCGTGGTTTCTTTTGCGTTGCTAGGAAGTTGCTATGGTGTTCAGGGTGGTTGCTTGGGCGTTGCTAGGTGGTTGCCATGGTGTTCTTGGTGGTTGCTAGGGCGTTTCGAGGCGGTTGCTATGGTGATCTGGGTGTTTGCAAGGCCGTTGCTCGGGCGGTTGCTATGGTGATCTGGGTGGTTGTTAGGGCGTTGCTAGGCAGTTGCCATGGTGTTCTGGGTGGTTGCTAGGATGTTTCTAGGCAGTTGCTATGGTGTTCTGGGTGGTTGCTATGGCGTTGCTAGGTGGTAGCCATGGAGCTCTGGGTGATTGCTAGGGCATTTCAAGGTGGTTGCTATGTTGTTCTGGGTGGTTGCAAGGACGTTGCTAGGCAGTTGCTATGGTGTTCTGGGTGGTTGCTAGGGCATTGCTAGGCAATTGCAATTGTGTTGACGGTGGTTGCTAGGGAGTTGCTAGGCGGTTGCTATGGTGTTCTGGATGGTTGCAAGGGCATTGCAAGGCGGTTGCTATGGTATTCTGGGTGGTTGCTAGGGCGTTGCCAGGTGGTTGCTCTGGTGTTCTGGTTGGTTGCTAGGGCGTTGCTCGGCGGTTGCTATGGTGTTCTGGGTGGTTGCTAGGGCGTTGCTATGTGGTTGCTATGGTGTTCTGGGTGGTTGCTGGGGCATTGCTAGGCGGTTGCTATGGTGTTCTGGGTGGTTGCTAGGACTTTGCTAGGCAGTTGTTATGGCGTTCTGGGCGGTAGCTAGGGCGTTGGTAGGCAGTTGCTATGGTGTTCTGGGTGGTTGCTAGGGTGTTGCTAGACAGTTGCCATGGTGTTCTGGGTTGTTGCTAGGGCGTTACAAGGCGGTTGTTATGGTGTTCTGGGTGGTTGCTAGTGCGTTGCTAGGCGGTTGCTATGGTGTTCTGGGTGGTGGCTAGGACGCTGCTAGGTAGTTTCTATGGTGTTCTGGGTGGTTGCTAGGACTTTACTAGGCAGTTGCTATGGTGTTCAGGTGGTTGCTAGGGCATTGTTAGGCGGTTTCTATGGTGTTTTGGATGATTGCTAGGGTGTTGCGAGACATTTAAAATAGTGTTCTGGGTGGTTGCTAGGGCGTTGCTAGGCGGCTGCCATGGTGTTCTGGGGGTTGCTAGGGCATTGCTAGTCGGTTGCTATGGTGTTCTGGGTGGTTGCTAGGGTGTTGCTAGGCGGTTGCTATGGTGTTCTGGCTGGTTGCTAGGGTGTTGGTAGCCGGTTGCCATAGTGTTCTGGGTGGTTGATATGGTGTTCTGGGTGGTTGCTAGGACGTTGCTAGGTGGTTTCTATGGTGTTTTGGTTGGTTGCAAGGACTTTCCTAGGCAGTTGCTATGGTGTTCTGGGTGGTTGCTAGGGCGTTGCTAGGCGGTTGCTATGGTGTTCTGGGTGGTTGCTAGGGTGTTGCTAGACAGTTGCCATGGTGTTCTGGGTTGTTGCTAGGGCGTTGCTACGTGGTTGCTCTGGTGTTCTGGTTGGTTGCTAGGGCGTTGCTAGGCAGTTGCTATGGTGTTCTGGGTGGTTGCTAGGGCGTTGCTATGTGGTTGCTATGGTGTTCTGGGTGGTTGCTGGGGCATTTCCAGGCGGTTGCTATGGTGTTCTGGGTGGTTGCTAGGATTTTGCGAGGCAGTTGTTATGGCGTTCTGGGTGGTAGCTAGGGCGTTGGTAGGCAGTTGCTATGGTGTTCTGGGTGGTTGCTAGGGTGTTGCTAGACAGTTGCCATGGTGTTCTGGGTTGTTGCTAGGGCGTTACAAGGCGGTTGTTATGGTGTTCTGGGTGGTTGCTAGGGCGTTGCTAGGCGGTTGTTATGGTGTTCTGGGTGGTTGCTAGGACGTTGCTAGGTAGTTTCTATGGTGTTCTGGGTGGTTGCTAGGACTTTACTAGGCAGTTGCTATGGTGTTCAGGTGGTTGCTAGGGCGTTGTTAGGCGGTTTCTATGGTGTTTTGGGTGATTGCTAGGGTGTTGCGAGACATTTAAAATAGTGTTCTGGGTGGTTGCTAGGGCGTTGCTAGGCGGTTGCCATGGTGTTCTGGGGGTTGCTAGGGCATTGCTAGTCGGTTGCTATGGTGTTCTGGGTGGTTGCTAGGGTGTTGCTAGGCGGTTGCTATGGTGTTCTGGGTGGTTGATATGGTGTTCTGGGTGGTTGCTAGGACGTTGCTAGGTGGTTTCTATGGTGTTTTGGTTGGTTGCTAGGACTTTGCTAGGCAGTTGCTATGGCGTTCTGGGTGGTTGCTAGGGCGTTGGTAGGCGGTTGCTATGGTGTTCTGGGTGGTTGCTAGGGCGTTGCTAGACAGTTGCCATGGTGTTCTGGGTTGTTGCTAGGGCGTTACTAGGCGGTTGTTATGGTGTTCTGGGTGGTTGCTAGGGTGTTGCTAGGCGGTTGCTATGGTGTTCTGGGTGGTTGCAAGGACGTTGCTAGGTAGTGTCTATGGTGTTCTGGGTGGTTGCTAGGAATTTGCTAGGCAGTTGCTATGGTGTTCAGGTTGGTTGCTAGAGCGTTGGTAGGTGGTTGCTATGGTGTTCTGGGTGGTTGCTAGGGCGTTTCTAGGCAGTTGCTATGGTGTTCTGGGTGGTTGCTAGGGCGTTGCTAGGCAGTTGCTATGGTGTTCAGGTTGGTTGCTAGAGCGTTGGTAAGCGGTTGCTATGGAGTTCTGGGTGGTTGCTAGGGCGTTTCTAGGCAGTTGCTATGGTGCTCTGGGTGGCGGCCTGGGCGTTATTAGGCAGTTGCTATGGTGTTCAGGGTGGTTGCTAGGGCGTTGCTCGGCGGTTGCTATAGTGTTCTGGGTGGTTGTTAGGGTGTTGCTAGGCGGTGGACTTGGTGTTCTGTGTGGTTGCTTGGGCGTTGCACGGTGGTTGCTATGGTGTTCTGGGTGGTTGCTAGGACGTTGCTATGTAATTGCTATGTTGTTCTGGGCAGTTGCTAGGACATTGGTAGGCGGATGCTATAGTGTTCTGGGTGGTTGCTAGGGTGTTGCTAGGCGGTGGCCTTGGTATTCTGGCTGGTTGCTTGGGCATTGCTCGGTGGTTGCTATGGTGTTCTGGGTGGATGCTAGGGCGTTGCTAGGCAGTTGCTATGGTGTTCTGGGTGGTTGCTAGGACATTGGTAGGCAGTTGCTATAGTGTTCTGGGTGGTTGCTAGGGTGTTGCTAGGCGGTAGCCTTGGTGTTCTGGCTGGTTGCTAGGGCGTTGCTTGGCGGTTGCTATGGTGTTCTCTGGGTGGTTGCTAGGGGCATTGCAAGGTAGTTGCTATGGTGTTCTGGGTGGTTGCTAGGGTGTTGCTAGGCGGTTACTATGGTGTTCTGGGTGGTTGCTAGGGCGTTACTAGGCAGTTGCAATGGTTATCTGGGTGGTTGCTAGGGTGTTTTTAGGCGGTTGCTATGGTGTTCAGGGTGGTTGCTAGGGCGTTGCTAGGCACTTTCTATGATGTTTTGGGTGATTGCTAGGGTGTGGCTAGATATTTGCCATAGTGTTCTGGGTGGTTGCTAGGCATTTGCTAGGCGGTTGTTATGGTGTTCTGGGGGGTTGCTAGGGCGTTGTCTGGCGGTTGCTATGGTGTTCTGGTTGGTTGCTAGGACTTTGCTAGGCAGTTGCTATGGCGATCTGGGTGGTAGCTAGGGCGTTGGTAGGCGGTTGCTAAGGTGTTCTGGGTGGTTGAAAAATTACTTTTCAAACCATTATTTCATGGGCCATCATAAAATTTTTCTTTGATTGGTAAAACTAACTTCAGATCATAGACTGTTCTGAGGTTGCTAGGTAGCATACTTTTATGGCGGTTTTTCTCAATATTTAATTTTTTCATATTTTTTGCCATTTTCTGAAATAAGGGTGGTTGCTATGGTGTTCTGGGTGGTTGTTAGGCGTTTCTCCACCCCTACCCATCTATTCTGTTCTGGGTGGCTATTCTAGGGTTCCCATTTGTTATCGGTTGAATGATGTTCTGGGTGGTTGATCATTCATTGGTTTTCTCTGCCATTTGTCCGGTTGCAATGGTGTTCTGGGTGGTTGCTAGGGCGAACAGGCACCGGTTTCTATGGTGTTCTGCCTCAATCTTTTAGGGCTCAGGCCGTACTGCTGGTACCAGTTGCTATAGACTTCTGCAGTTGGTTTCATTGGTATTGCCTGGTTTGTTCACAATTGTAACAGTTGGGTGGTTGTAAAAGACTACTTGTCATAATCTCTCGGTTCTCGTTCACAGTGTTCTGGGTGGTTGCTAGGGCGTTTTCTAGGTGGTTGCTATGGTGTTCTGGGTGGTTGCTAGGACGTTGCTAGGTAATTGCTATGGTGTTTTGCTAGGCAGTTTCCATAGTGTTCTGGGTGGTTGCTAGGGCGTTGCTAGGCGGCTGCCATGGTGTTCTGGGGGATTGCTAGGGCGTTGCTAGGCGGTAGCTATGGTGTTCTGGGTGGTTGCTAGGGTGTTGCTAGGCGGTTGTCTATGGTGTTCTGGGTGGTTGCTAGGGTGTTGGTAGCGAATTTTGCCAAAGTGTTCTGGGTGGTTGCTATGGTGTTCTAGGTGGTTGCAAGGGTGTTCTAGGGATTCTATGGTGTTCTAGTTAGAACTTTTGCTAGGCAGTTGCTATGGTGTTCTGGGTGGTTGCTAGGGCGTTGCTAGGCGGTTGCTATGGTGTTCTGGGTGGTTGCTAGGGCGTTGCTAGGCAGTTGCTATGGTGTTCTGGGTGGTTGCTAGGGCGTTACTTGGTGGTTGTTATGGTGTTCTGGGTGGTTGCTAGGGCGTTGCTAGTCAGTTGCTATGGTGTTGTGGGTGGTTGCTTTTGCGTTGCTAGGTAGTTGCTATGGTGTTGGGGTGGTTGCTAGGGCGTTGCTAGGCAGTTGCTATGGTGTTCTGGGGTGGTTGCTAAGACGTTGCTAGGCAGTTGCATATGGTGTTCTGGGTGGTTGCTAGGGTGTTGCAGGCGGTTGCTATGGTGTTCTGGGTGGTTGCTAGGGTGTTGCTAGGCGGTTTCTATGGTGTTCTGGGTGGTTGCTAGGGTGTTGCTAGGTGGTTGCTATAGTGTTCTGGGTGGTTGCTAGGGCGTTGCTAGGTGGTTGCTATGGTGTTCTGGGTGGTTGCTAGGGCTTTGCTAGGCGGTTGCTATGGTGTTCTGGGTGGTTGCTAGGGTGTTGCTAGTCGGTTGCTATGGTGTTCTGGCTGGTTGCTAGGGTGTTGGTAGCAGGTTGCCATAGTGTCCTGGGTGGTTGCTATGGAGTTCTAGGTGGTTACTAGGACGTTGCTAGCTAGTTTCTATGGTGTTCGGGGTGGTGGCTAGAGCTTTGCTAGGCAGTTGCTATGGTGTTCTGGGTGGTTGCTAGGGCGTTGCTAGGCGGTTGCTATGGTGTTCTGGGTGGTTGCTAGGGTGTTTGCTAGGTGGTTGCTATGGTGTTCTGGGTGGTTGCTAGGGCGTTACTAGGCGGTTGTTATGGTGTTCTGGGTGGTTGCTCGGGCGTTGCTAGGCGGTTGCTATGGTGTTCTGGGTGGTTGCTAAGGCGTTGCTAGGTGGTTGCTATGGTGTTCAGGGTGGTTGCTAGGGCGTTGCTAGGTGATTGCCATGGTGTTCTGGGTGGTTGCTAGGGTGTTGCTAGGTGGTTGCCATGGTGTTCTGGGTGGTTCCTAGGGTGTTGCTAGGCGGTTGCTATGGTGTTCTGGCTGGTTGCTAGGGTGTTGCTAGGCAGTTGCCATAGTGTTCTGGGTGGTTGCTAGGGTGTTGCTAGGTGGTTGCCATGGTGTTCTGGGTGGTTGCTAGGGTGTTGCTAGGCGGTTGCTATGGTGTTCTGGGTGGTTGCTAGTCCGTTGGTAGGCAGTTGCTATGGTGTTCTGGATGGTTGCTAGGGCGTTGCTAGGCGGTTGCCATGGTGTTCTGGGTGGTTGCTAGGGTGTTTCTAGACAGTTGCTATGGTGTTCTGGGTGGTTGCTATGGCGTTACTAGGTGGTATCTATGGTGTTCTGGGTGATTGCTAGGACATTGCTAGGGGTTGCTATGGTGTTCTGGGTGATTTGCTAGGGCGTTGCTAGGTGGTTGCTATGGTGTTCTGGGTGGTTGCTAGGGCATTGCTAGGCAATTGCTATGGTGTTCTGGGTGGTTGCTAGGACGTTGCTAGGTAGTTGCTATGGTGTTCTGGATGGTTGCTAGGGCATTGCAAGGCGGTTGCTATGGTGTTCTGGGTGGTTGCTAGGGCGTTGCTAGGCGGTTGCTATGGTGTTCTGGGTGGTTGCTAGGGCGTTGCTATGTGGTTGCTATGGTGTTCTGGGTGGTTGCTGGGGCATTTCCAGGCGGTTGCTATGGTGTTCTGGGTGGTTGCTAGGGCGTTGCTAGGCGGTTGCTATGGTGTTCTGGGTGGTTGCTAGGCGTTTGCTAGGCGGTTGCTATGGTGTTCTGGGTGGTTGCTAGGGCGTTGCTAGGCGGTTGCTATGGTGTTCTGGGTGGTTGCTAGGTCATTGCTAGGCGGTTGCTATGGTGTTCTGGGTGGTTGCTAGGGCATTGCTAGGCAGTTGCTATGGTGTTCTGGGTGGTTGCTAGGGCGATGCTAGGCGGTTGCTATGGTGTTCTGGGTGGTTGATAGGGCGTTGCTAGGCGGTTGCTATGGTGTTCTGGGTGGTTGCTAGGGCAATGGAGGCAGTTGCTATAGTGTTCTGAGTGGTTGCTAGGGCGTTGCTTTGCGGTTGCTATGGTGTTCTGGGTGGTTGCTAGGGCGATACTAGACGGTTGCAATGGTGTTCTGGGTGGTTGCTAGGGCGTTGCAACGTGGTTGCTATGGTGTTCTGGGTGGTTGCTAGGGCGTTGCTAGGGCAGTGTTATGGTGTTCTGGGTTGTTGCTAGGGCGTTGCAAGGCGGTTGTTATGGTGTTCTGGGTGTTTGCTAGGGTGTTGCTAGGCGGTTGCTATGGTGTTCAGGGTGGTTGCTAGGGCGTTGCTAGGTGGTTGCCATGGTGTTCTGGGTGGTTGCTAGGCGTTGCTAGACATTTTGCTATGGTTTTTGGATGTTTCCAAGGCCGTTGCTCGGCGGTTGCTATGGTGTTCTGGGTGGTTGCTAGGTCGTTGCTAGGCGGTGGCTATGGTGTTCTGGGTGGTTGCTAGGGCGTTGCTAGGCAGTTGCTATGGTGTTCTGGGTGGTTGCTTTGGCGTTGCTAGGTAGTTGCTATGGTGTTCTGGGTGGTTGCTAGGGTGTTGCTAGGCGGTTGCTATGGTGTTCTGGGTGGTTGCTAGAGGCGTTGCTAGGCGGTTGCTATGGTGTTCTGGGTGGTTGCTAGGGTGTTGCTAGGCGGTTGCTATGGTGTTCAGGGTGGTTGCTAGGGTGTTGCTAGGTGGTTGCTATGGTGTTCTGGGTGGTTGGTAGGGTGTTGCTAGGCGGATGCTATGGTGTTCTGGGTGGTTGCTAGGGTGTTGCTAGGTGGTTGCTATGGTGTTCTGGGTGGTTGGTAGGGTGTTGCTAGGCGGATGCTATGGTGTTCTAGCTGGTTGCTAGGGTGTTCTGGGTGGTTGCTAGGACTTTGCTAGGCAGTTGCAATGTTGTTCTAGGTGGTTGCGTGAGGGCGTTGGTAGGCGGTTACTATGGTGTTCTGGGTGGTTGCTAGGGTGTTGCTGGGCAGTTGCCATGGTGTTCTTGGTTGTTGCTAGGGCGTTACTAGGCGGTTGCTATGGTCTTCTGGGTGGTTGCTAGGGCGTTGCTAGGCGGTTGCAATGGTATTCTGGGTGGTTGCTTTTGCATTGCTAGTTAGTTGCTATGGTGTTCTGGGTGGTTGCGAGGGTGTTGCAAGGCGGTTGCTATGGTGTTCTGGGTGGTTGCTAGGGCATTGCTGGGCGGTTGCACTGGTGTTCTGGGTGGTTTCTAGGGCGTTTCTAGGCGGTTACCATGACGTTCTGGGTGGTTGCTAGGGTGTTTCTAGGCAGTTGCTATGGTGTTCTGGGTGATTTCTAGGGCGTTGCTAGGCAGTTGCCATAGTGTTCTGCGTGGTTGCTAGGGTGTTGCTAGGTGGTTGCCATGGTGTTCTGGGTGGTTCCTAGGATGTTGCTAGGCGGTTGCTATGGTGTTCTAGCTGGTTACTAGGGTGTTGCTAGTCAGTTGCCATAGTGTTCTGGTGTTTGGTTGTTCTGGGTGGTTGCTAGGACGTTTGCTGGGTAGTTTCTATGGTGTTCTGGGTGGTTGCTGGGGCTTTTGCTAAGCAGTTGCTATGGTGTTCTGGGTGGTTGCTAGGGCCTTGTTAGGCGGTTGCTATGGCGTTGCTAAGGGGTTGCTATGGTGTTCTGGGTGGTTGCTAGGGCGTTGCTAGGCAGTTGCTATGGTGTTCTGGGTGGTTGCTAGGGACTGTTGCTAGGCAGTTGCTATGGTGTTCTGGGTGGTTGCTAGGGCGTTGCTAGGCGGTTGCTATAGTGTTCTGGGTGGTTGTTAGGGTGTTGCTAGGCGGTGGCCTTGGTGTTCTGGGTGGTTGCTTGGGCGTTGCTAGGTGGTTGCTATGGTGTTCTGGGTGGTTGCTAGGACGTTGCTAGGTAATTGCTATGGTGTTCTGGGCGGTTGCTAGGACATTGGTAGGCGGATGCTATAGTGTTCTGGGTGGTTGCTAGGGTGCTGCTAGGCGGTAGCCTTGGTGTTCTGGCTGGTTGCTAGGGCGTTGTTTGGCGGTTGCTATGGTGTTCTGGGTGGTTGCTTTTACGTTGCAAGGTTATTGCTATGGTTATCTGGGTGGTTGCTAGGGTGTTGCGAGGCGGTTGCTATGGTGTTCTGGGTGGTTGCTAGGGCGTAGCTAGGCAATTGCGATGGTGTTCAGGGTGGTTGCTAGGGCCTGGCTAGGTGGTTGCCATGGTGTTCTGGGTGGTTGCTAGGGCGTTGCTAGGCGTCTGCCATGGTGTTCTGGAGGGTTGCTAGGGCGTTGCTAGGCGGTTGCTATGGTGTTCTGGGTGGTTGCTAGGGTGTTGCTAGGCAGTTGATATGGTGTTCTGGCTGGTTGCTAGGGTATTCGTAGCCGGTTGCCATAGTGTTCTGGGTGGTTGATATGGTGTTCTGGGTGGTTGCTAGGACGTTGCCAGGTAGTTCCTATGGTGTTTTGTTTGAATGCTAGAACTTTGCTAGGCAATTGCTATGGCGTTCTGGGTGGTAGCTAGGGCGTTAGTAAACGGTTGCTATGGTGTTCGAGGTGATTGCTAGCGTGTTGCTAGACAGTTGCCATGGTGTTCTGGGTTGTTGCTAGGGCGTTACTAGGCGGTTGTTATGGTGTTCTGGGTGGTTGCCAGGCCGTTGCTTGGCAGTTGCTATGGTGTTCTGGGTGGTTGCTTTTGTGTTGCTAGGTAGTTGCTATGGTTATCTAAGTGGTTGCTAGGGCGTTGCTAGGCAGTTGCTATGGTGTTCTGGGTGGTTGCTAGGGTTAATAGGCGGTTGCTATGGTGTTCTGGGTGGTTGCTAGGGCATTGCTAGGCGGTTGCTATGGTGTTCTGGGTGGTTGCAAAAGGTTTTTAAGGCGTTGCTATGGTGTTCTGGGTGGTTGCTAGGCGTTTCTAGGCGGTTGCTATGGTGTTCTGGGTGGTTGCTAGGCATTGCAGGCGGTTGCTATGGTGTTCTGGGTGGTTGCTAGGCGTTGCTAGGTGCTTGCTATGGTGTTCTGGATGGTTGCTAGGCGTTGCTAGGCGGTTGCTATGGTGTTCAGGGTGGTTGCTAGGGCATTGCTGGGCGGTTGCTATGGTGTTCTGGGTGGTTGCTGGGGCGTTTCTAGGCGGTTGCTATGGTGTTCCTGGGTGGTTGCTAAGGCGTTTTGCTAGGTGGTTGCTATGGTGTTCTGGGTTGGTTGCTAGAGGCGTTGCTAGGTGGTTGCCATGGTGTTCTGGGGGGTTGCTAGGGTGTTGCTAGGCGGTTGCTATGGTGTTCTGGGTGGTTGCTAGGGCATTGCTAGGCAGTTTCTATGGTGTTCTGGGTGATTGCTAGGGCGTTGCTAGACATTTGCGATAGTGTTCTGTGTGGTTGCTAGGAGTTGCTAGGCAGTTGCCATGGTGTTCTTGGGGGTTGCTAGGGCGTTGCTAGGCAGTTGCTATGGTGTTCTGGGTGGTTGCTAGGGTGTTGCTAGGCGGTTGCTATGGTGTTCTGGGTGGTTGCTATGGTGTTCTGGGCATTTACTAGGGCGTTTCTAGGCAGTTGCTATGGTGTTCTGGGTGGTTGCTAGGGCGTTACTAGGCAGTTGCTATTGTGTTCAGGATGGTTGCTAGGGCGTTGCTAGGCGGTTGCAATAGTGTTCTGGGTGGTTGCTAGGTTGTTGCTAGGCGGTTGCTATGGTGTTCTGGGTGGTTGCTTGGGCATTGCTCAAGGCAGTTGATATGGTGATCTTTGGGTGGTTGCTAGGGCGTTGCTAGGTAATTGCTATGGTGTTCTGGGTGGTTGCTAGGACATTGGTAGGCGGATGCTATTGTGTTCTGGGTGGTTGCTAGGGTGTTGCTAGGCGCAGCTAGGGTGTTCTGGCTGGTTGCTAGGGCGTTGCTTGGCGGTTGCTATGGTGTTCTGGGTGGTTGCTTTTACGTTGCAAGGTAGTTGCTATGGTTATCTGGGTGGTTGCTAGGGTGTTGCTAGGCGGTTGCTATGGTGTTCTGGGTGGTTGCTAGGGCGTTACTAGGCAGTTGCTATGGTGTTCAGGGTGGTTGCTAGGGCGTTGTTAGGTGGTTGCTATGGTGTTCTGGGTGGTTGCTAGGGCGTTTCTGGGTGGTTGATAGGCCGTTGATAGGCGGTTGCTATGGTGTTCTGGGTGATTGCGACGGCGTTGCTAGGTAGTTGCCATGGTGTAATGGGGGGTTGCTAGGGTGTTTTTAGGCGGTTGCTATGGTGTTCAGGGTGGTTGCTAGGGCGTTGCTAGGCAGTTTCTATGGTGTTTTGGGTGATTGCTAGGGTGTTGCTAGTCATTTGCCATAGTGTTCTGGGTGGTTGCTAGGGCGTTGCTAGGCGGCTTGCTATGGTGTTCTGGGTGGTTGCTAGGATGTTTGCTAGGCGGTTGCTATGGTGTTCTGGTGGTTGCTAGGGTGTTGCTAGGTGGTTGCCATGGTGTTCTGGGTTGTTGCTAGGGTTGCAGGTGGTTGTTATGGTGTTCTGGGTGGTTGCTAGGCGTTGCCTAGGCGGTTGCTATGGTGTTCTGGGTGGTTGCTAGGCGTTGCTAGGTAATTGCTATGGTGTTCTGGGTGGTTGCTAGGGTGTTGCTAGGCGGTTGCTATGGTGTTCTGGGTGGTTGCTAGGGCGTTGCTAGGTAGTTTCTATGGTATTCTGGGTGGTTGCTAGGACTTTGCTTAGCAGTTGCAATGGTGTTCAGGGTGGTTGCTAGGGCGTTTCAAGGCAGTTGCTATGGTGTTCTCGGTCGCGGCTAGGGCGTTACTAGGCAGTTGTTATGGTGTTCAGGGTGGTTGCTAGGGCGTTGCTAGGCGGTTGCTATAGTGTTCTGGGTGGTTGTTAGGGTGTTGCTAGGCGGTGGCCTTGGTGTTCTGGGTGGTTGATTGGGCATTGCTAGGTGGTTACTATGGTGTTCAGGGTGGTTGCTAGGACGTTGCTAGGTAATTGCTATGGTGTTCTGGGCGGTTGATAGGACATTGGTAGGCGGATGCTATAGTGTTCTGGGTGTTTGCTAGGGTGTTGCTAGCCGGTTGCTATGGTGTTCTTGGTGGTTGCTAGGCCGTTGCTAGGCAGTTGCTATGGTGTTCTGGGTGCTTGCTAAGGCGTTGCAAGGTGGTTGCCATGGTGTAATGGGGGGTTGCTAGGGTGTTTTTGGGCGGTTGCTATGGTGTTCTGGGTGATTGCTAGAGCGTTGCTAGGCGGTTTCTATGGTGTTTTGGGTGATTGCTAGGGTGTTGCTAGACATTTGCCATAGTGTTCTGGGTGGTTGCTAGGGCGTTGCAAGGCGGTTGCCATGGTGTTCCGGGGGTTGCTAGGGCGTTGCTAGGCAGTTGCTATGGTGTTCAGGGTGTATGCTAGGGCGGTGCTAGGTGGTTGCCATGGTGTACTGGGATGGTTGCTAGGGCGTTTCTAGGCGGTTACTATGGTGTTCTGGCTGGTTGCTAGGGTGTTGGTAGCCGGTTGCCTAGTGTTCTGGGAGTTTGCTATGGTGTTCTGGGTGGTTGCTAGGACGTTCCAAGGTGGTTGCCATGGTGTACTGGGTGGTTGCTAGGGCGTTTCTAGGCGGTTGCTATGGTGTTCTGGGTGGTTGCTAGGCCATTGCTAGGCGGTTGCTATGGTGTTCTGGGTGGTTGCTAGGGGCATTGCTAAGCGGTTGACATAGTGGCGTCCCGGGGGTTGCTAGGCCGCTGCTAGGCAGTTGCTATGGTGTTCTGGGTGGATGCTAGGGCGGTGCTAGGTGGTTGCCATGGTGTTCTGGATGGTTGCTAGTGCGTTTCTAGGCGGTTGCTATGGTGTTCTGGGTGGTTGCTAGGCCGTTGCTAGGCGGTTGCTATGGTGTTCTGGGTTCTTGCTAAGGCGTTGCTAGGTGGTTGCCATGGTGTAATGGGGGGTTGCTAGGGTGTTTTTCGGCGGTTGTTATGGTGTTCTGGGTGGTTGCTAGGGCGTTGCTAGGCGGTTTCTATGGTGTTTGGGTGATTGCCAGGGTTGTTGCTAGACATTTGCCATTGTGTTCCTGGGTGATTGCTAGGGCGATGCCAGGCGTGCCGCCATGGTGTACTGGTGGGTTGCTAGGACGTTGCAAGAAGGTTGCTATGGTGTTCTGTTAGTTGCCAGGACTTTGCTAGGCAGTTGCTGTGGCGTTCTGGGGGTAGCTAGGGTGTTTTTAGGGGGTTGCTATGGTGTTCAGGGTGGTTGCTAGGGTGTTGCTAGACAGTTGCCATGGTGTCTGGGTGGTTGCTAGGGTGTTCTAGGCGTTGCTATGGTGTTCTGGGTGGTTGCTAGGCGTTGCTAG